>CAJUXJ010001903.1:0-15600 GCA_910589775.1 Avena eriantha | reverse complement strand
TTTTCAGTATTGGAAATCTCAAGGCGCCTGGACCCGATGGTCTACATGCTGTGTTTTATAAAGGGTTCTGGGAATTACTAGGAAAGGACCTTACTAAGAAGGTTTGGAGGCGGTTAATGATGCCACCATACCGGAGGGATGGAATAGTACAATAATTTTATGATACCCAAAGTGGATAATCCTGACAAGGTATCTCAGTTCAGGCCTATTAGTTTGTGCAATGTTGGTTTACAAAGTCATCTAAAAAATGTTGGCTGCCAGGCTAAATTATCTGTCAGAATTATTAGTGATCATCAAAGTGCTTTTGTTCCTGGTAGGTCGATTAGTGACAATATTCTTTTGGCATATGAAAGTATTCAGGCTATGAAGAAAAAGAGAGGAAAGAAGGGTTTATGTGTGTCAAATTAGATACGCACAAGGCTTAAGATAGGGTGGAATAGAGGTATCTTGAGAAGATTGTATTGAAGATGGGTTTTGCAAGGAGATGGTGGACATGATCATGGCTTGTGTTACTTTGGTTGAGTACAATGTCGGATTTAATTCAGTGGAAATGGAAAGTTTTAAACCTTCAAGGGGGCTTCGACAAGGGGATCCGCTTTCCCCTTACCTATTCTTACTAGTTGCTAAAGGCCTGTTTTGCATGCTGAGGGAGCTGAGTCGCGAGGAGAGATTGTGGGGGTAAGGGTGTGTCGTGATGCCAATGATTTCACCCTTTTATTTGCAGACGACTTGCTAATTCTTATGCAAGCGGATGTTGAGAATGCAAGGAAGTTGAAGAAAATTCTAGACGATTATTATTCGAAACCGGGTAAAAAATTAGTGAAGGAAAATCAGTATTTACTTCAGTGGTAATACCGGTGGAGGTATGCGTAGAGGTTTGTGAAATTTTGAATATTTTGACAGAGTCATTAACGGACAAATACTTAGGATTGCCAGCTTTGATTTGAGTAACCATTTTCGACATTTGATAGATAGAGTTCTTGCTAGAATTAAGTGTGGAATGAGAAGTTGTTAAGCATGGGAGGGAAAGAAATCCTAATCAAAGCTATTGCTCAAGCTTTTCCAGTTTTTGCTATGATGGTGTTTAAGATTCCAAAAACATTTGTAAAGGAATTTCTGATGCCATATCTCAATTCTTGTGGGGTGGTGAGGAAGAGTGATGAGTCCAAAATTGATGCATATTTAAGTATAAAAATTATTCATATTTTCACTCATCACATGCTACATCTTTCAACAACAATGCCTATTATGTATTGATTCCTAGTTATCATTCATTTCCACATAGACTTTGCACATTAGTAGTTTATTAGGATTTTATTACCTTTTTCTTGTCTTTGATTTGTGTGTAGGTGCTATGGAGAATCATGGATAAAAGGAGTAGAGAGGATTCAATATGGAGGAGTTGCAGGCACCAGACTTAGCCATTTGATGGGAGGGGAAAGTGGATTTCCCCCATCAACTCCAAATGATGATCCAAGGCCATGGTGTTGTTTACCTCGTCCATACGAATCCAATGAGCCAAAGGACACCTCAATCGGAGTCCGTATGAAGAAATGACGACCACAATACTGTAGAGTACCGAAGGCATAACGACCACTGGTAGGGGTGGAGCCCGCCCATACCGTATGGTCGTACCGCCCACCGACGGCTTTGTTTCGTCAAACGGAACAACATTTGTGAAGGCCCAATGGGCATATTCGGCCCCTAGCTCCGTCGGTTCGCAAAACCGACCTCCAGATGCCTATTTAAAGAGGGGACAACCCTAAAACATGGAGGAAAATCCATCCACGCCTAAGGGGCAGAGCCCTGCCGCTCCGTCATAGCCACCGCACACAAGATCCACATCTCCACACATTTAATCAAGAGGAGGAGAAGGAGGCGCCCCCATCTTCATCACGTGCACCGTTCATCATCATCATCTCCAACGACGTCTCCATCTCTCTCTCTCTCTCTCTCTCTCTCTCTCTCTCGTCTTAGATCTTGTAATTGTAAGATTGAACATGATTGTGACTTTATTAATATATTCATCTATGTTTTGTTGTTCATCCATGTGTGAGTGATTGATTTGCTTCTAGGATGAGGTTTGATCTAGTGTGCTAAGTTAGAATGTGTTTGTGATCCAAGTATTCAATTACATGAGTTACGAGATGAGTTCGCAGGATCCCTTGGTCTAGAAGTGTATGTTTGCCTCGTGAGTGACACATGAGAATCATGCATAGTACACATAGTGTGACAGCCCGGTAATCGAGTGGGGAACATTTATTTGTTGAAGGAATCTGTTGTAGATAATGGAATGCACACATATTCTCCCATCTAGTACTAGTGAGACCAAAGCCTAGAAATCCTCTCTCATTCCATTCAATCCTACAGCTACAACCCCCTTTAGTTTAGTTCTTGTTCTATTTTACTTTCAGTACTTTATTTACCTTGTTACTAGTTACTTTAAATATCTCTTGTTACTAGTTACTTTATTTACCTTGTTACTAGTTACTTTAAATATCTCGAGTGCATCTGCGAACGCTCCATCAAGCCAAAGGCCATAGAGAAGAAAACATAGGCTCTACCTGCACCCCCATATCACCTGGGGTATTTCTCGAGCGCATCTGCGAACGCTCCATCAAGCCAAAGGCCGTAGAGAAGAAAACAAGCGCAGCAACAGACTCGGGGGCTACGCCACCCAATGAGTCAACGGCACTCGATGACTTGGAGCCAGACACATGACTCGAAGGGCCAATGAGCGTCATGATGATCGAACAATCCTGGACGCAACCGTACATTACATATCTCCTCAGCAAGCGCCTACCGGACGACCCGCCAGACGCATGGCACATCGCGCGACGCTCCAAGGCATTCGCCGTTATCAACGGCGAACTGTATAAACGCAGCATCACAGGCGTGTTACAACGATGCGTCTCCCTGGCTTATGGAAGAGCAGTCCTCCTCGACATACATGAAGGGACTTGCGGACACCACGCCGGCAGTCGCGCCCTCGTTGGCAAAGCTCTGCGAGCTGGATTTTACTGGCCCACGGCCATGCGCGACGCCAAGGACATAGTCCAAAAGTGCAACGTTTGTGAGCGATTCGCGGACAAACCACACGCACCAGGTGCAGAACTACGGCCTATTCCATTGGCCTGGCCCTTCGCACAATAGGGGCTCGACATGGTAGGCAAGCTCCCAAGGTCCTCGCAAGGAGGCTACGTCTACCACTTGGTTGCAGTCGACAAATTCACCAAGTGGATTGAAGCCATGCCAGTGACCAAGCAATCAGGTCATAGCGCGGTCAAGTTCTTCGAGTCCATCATATACCGCTTCGGCGTGCCGCACAGCATCATCACTGACAACGAGACGAACTTCACATCCAAAGAGTTCCAAGAATTCTGCGGAAACTTGGGGATCAACATCAGTTATGCCTCAGTCGCGCATCCACAGACCAACGGTCAGGTGGAAAAAGCAAACGGGCTCGTCTGCAGCGGCATCAAGAAGCGACTCCTTCGACCACTCGAACAAGCCGCGGGTTGCTGGCCAGATGAGCTCCAATCCGTACTATGGAGCCTACGTACAACTCCAAACAGCGCAACAGGCTACACGCCATTCTTTATGGTGCATGGAGCAGAAGCGGTACTACCCGCCGAAGTAAGGTACAAGGCGCCGCGCATAGTCGCTTACAACGAACAAGAGTTATATCTTGCACTCGAAGACTCCGTAGATCTCCTCGACGAGGCAAGAGAAATCGCCACAGAAAGATCCACGATCTACCAGCAGAACCTGCGCAACTACCATAGTAGAAGGCTTCGCCCCAGTTCCTTCGTCGAAGGTGACCTGGTCCTGCAACTGAAGCAGCAGGGGCATCTCAAGCTCGAGTCCCCCTGGGAAGGACCATACTTGATTACAGAAGTAATCCCAGGTGGCGCCTATCGCCTTCAAGACTTAGAGACAGGAGTCGCATACTCCAACCCTTGGAACGTCGCACAACTACGACGCTTCTACCCCTAGCTATTTTTACTTTTACATCGCAAATAAGGCTACTCAGCCAAGGATACTTAGCCACACATTGTACCTCGTACTGTTCTCCAAATAAATAAAAGCTAAGTGCCCCAAAACTTTGTGTTTTATTTTCACTTCTATCAATTTTATACTCGGGCGCTGCGCCACCCTACATACATCTGTTCTTCGAACCAACAAACACGATATCCTGAGTAGCTGGCACATCAATCAAACCCCTTAATGAAAACCCAACCCAGCTGCAACGCACCTGGCAGGTTGACAAAGGGATGGCCAGGCTAACGAAAAGGACTCGCATAGTGCAACGCACCTCACGCTAACAAAGCTGTTTATACACGTTTGACAATAAATTATCTATAACATATATATGAACCTTATAGCACAAATACATTTATATGCAGGACACAAATCTGGTTACTGCCGCAGCAGAAGAACATTGGTTCGTTCCTCGAAGAAGTCGACAATCTCCTCTGCTAGGCGGTCAACCGCTTGATAGTGCGGCACCATATTCCAAGCAGATCCGGCTGGCGACGCTGGCAGACCGGATGCTACGGCGGCGACATCCACGTCAGGCCTGTGCAATCGCACCATCGAGAGGGCAGCCTTGGCACCAGCACCGTGAACATCGCCCGATAGATATTCTTGAAATTTGGCCAGGAGAGCCAACATGCTTGATGGAGTGTCATCCAACGGGAACGTCACCCGATAGATATTCTTCAAACATGACTGTGACTTCTTCAGGAAGAGCAGCACTCGCGAAGCGCGATCCTGCAGGGTCGCCAATGCAGTCGCACGATCATGATCCACCTAGAAGTATCCACTCTCTTGAAGTTGCTCCTAGGTGAGACCTTGAAGGCGGATGGCAATCCTATCCCTCTCCTCCTGCGGATGGCGTGCGCTAACAACTACACGAAGTAGCACCAACAACATGAGTACAACGTATCGCTTCGACTAACTACAAAGGAAAAGATGAGGACGAGCAAACTAACACTTAAGCTGGTCGCCCAGCTGCGTCACCTCGCCAAGCAGATATTGCTCGCGGGCGACGGCTTTTTCCGCCTTTGACTTCCACACATCTGCGTTACCGCGGATCAGGGGCAACTCACGCTCCAGCTGCTTCACGCGGTCACGAAGTCGCGGCAACAAGGATAGCTCCTCTACCCTAGAGCGCGGCGGTGCCACTGTCTCATCAAGAGATGGTGAGTCCTGGGTTCCCCATACGGGACCACTCGATGTGCCCTACCACAGATCAAGACAGAAGCAAATAAGGCGACCAAATTAACACAAAGGCAAGGGGAACAAGTGCATTCAGGATAAGTGTAAATATTCAAAAGCACACTCGCCAGCAGGCATGTTCTTAGACCAAAAGGACAATTCATCATCTATTACAAAAGCTAACTACGGAGCAACTGGCTTCTTCGACTTCGACGCCTTCGGGGGCTTCATCAAGTCCGTGGCAGTATCAGACGCCACTGACTTTCCGCCTGCCCCTGAGGCCGAAGCTTTCGCCGCCTTCTTAGCGCGCTGGAGCTCCTCCGAATACTTGGCAACAGTATTAATGAAAGAATGGCCATATTTGGTACAGGCAGTCACAAAGGGAGCGAAGACTACCTGCTGACCATCCGCGCCAACAGGCATCGTCTTCGACACCGTAGAGGGATCTATCTCGACTCCGTGGGCTTGCACCATGGCGAGTGACATCATCGCACCAGCCGCCCGGAGGGAGTTCTTGTAAGTAGCAGGCACGCCCCCGGTGAGTGACTCCACTAGCTCGTCCATATTATCGACCTGCTCCGCCTTTGCCATCAACTCCTCCCAGAGGCGACTAAGGGCGACCTTGGCCTTGGACAATGTATCCTGGACGACGGTGCTTCGGTCCTCGACCGCGGATAGCGCGCCGGCCAGAGCGTCATCACGACGAAGGGCCTGCGGGTCAAAAATCAAGTCGCCAGCATCTACACCAATAATACATGGATCAAATTTCTAGTGTCACCGGCAAAACTCTAGAAGCAGAGAGGAGCATCAATAAAATATCGACCAGTAATGGTACCTGAGAGGGCCTTGGCGACTGAGAACAGTTGCTCCTCGAACAACTTTTCCCTAGCCACAAAGGAGGCGCGCAGATCCTCTTCGCGCTTCTGGGCATCATCACGAGCCACGATTGCGTCATCGCGCCCCTTCACAGCTGCGGCCAATGTCTTCTCCAATGTTGCAACGTTGCGCAGTAGAGCGTTATGCTCAGCTACATGCCAGTCAATAATTGGCTATCAGTCGAATATACCAAAACAGAGAGAAGATGAAAAGAATAAGCGTGGAAGCACTCACTTTCGACTACACGGTGACGCGTCTCCAGCATCGCATGCTGGCGACCCATCTCCATAACCTGCTCCGCCACTTGCGCGGCTTCCTTTACAAGGGACTGTTGCACAAAACATGGAATTAGAGAGGGCAGCTGAAGCCGTTGACTGCCACAATAAAAAAGAAGGAAAGCTGTACTTACATGGTCCTCTAGTGACTCCGAGGAAGTTTGCTGAACCGTCATCCGAGCAACTATTCGATGCTCCCCTGCGTGAGGAGAGCTCGAAGAATTGTGCCCGGAGTGGGCCGCCGCCGGAGGAGAAGGAGCGCGCTCGACCTCTACCCTGGCCCTGGAGGTCGCGACTCCCGATTCCTTCAAAAACTTGACGTCGCCAGAAGATGACGACGCCTCTTGACTACAAGACAAAATTCGCATTGGGAAAAGGCAAACTCCAGGGCAAAGCCAGCAAGAAGAAAAGAAGAAAAGAATGAACTCGCAAACTTACCAGTCAAACTTGTCAAGATCAAACGTGGCCTCCGCCGACTCCGACGAAGACTCCTTGGGCAGTCGCATTTTCTTGCGAGACGATGGTGCCACAACCCTCACAGGAACAGCTAGAATTGGCGACTCCGTGCCAATAGCCGTGCCTTCTGGAGTCGAAGGAGTCGACGCGTCGGAATCCTCGTTGCGCGAACGCTTGCGAGTATCCAGGATCCCGGACTCGGGGGCTTCCTCTTCCACATCAGAAGGGACAGTCGACTCAGACTCGTCCTCTTCCAAAGCTTCGCGGGGAATAATACCCTCAGGGAGAGGAGGCATACAAGGCGACACCGCCCAATCCTGCATACAAATAGCAAAGATGAGCAAAAGGAGCAAGTAAGCAACAGAAAAGCAATCGCGAAAATAAGCATTGCGTAGCACAACTATACCTCAGGAGGAGGATTCGAAGCATCGAAAGGAGGAACGACTGGCTCATTCGGAAGCACATCCTTGAAGGTGTACTTCGTGACCAGTCGCACCCTCTTATCTACCTCACTCGCGGACATGCCATCGGCAGACACGCGAGTGGCATCATCAGCACCACCCCATTGAAACATGGGATGGACTCTAGCCTAGAGAGGCTGGACGCGACTACACAGCCAAGTCCTGACAAGGGCACAGCCTCCCTCTTCTGCGCCTATGCGACTCTCGATGTCGCATACGCGTTGAGATAGCACGTCTGTCTCTGCGAGTTCGGAAGGCATGATCACGCATCTTCTTGCAGGGAGTCGCGGGATCGAAAGGCGCAAGCCCAAAATGCTCGTCCTTGGCCTTATGGTCACGAACATAAAACCATTTGTCCCTCCATCCCTGGACGGACTTGGCGAGCTTGATGTTGAAGTAGGTGGTGGATGGGTCAACATGGATTCCACAACCACCTACGTCGTAAACTAGAGAGCCATATGCGGACTGACGCTTCAGTTTAAATAAGCGCTTGAAAAGGCTAAAGTGCGGCTCGATTCCGAGCCAGCACTCGCAAAGAGTGATGAAGCAGGTGATGTGGAGAATTGAATTTGGGGACAGCTGATGGAGCTGGAGCCCGTAGAAACAAAGGAGACCCCTAAGAAAGGGGTGGAGAGGCAAAGAAAGACCGCGGATGATGAATGCAAGAAACATCACTCGAAAACCGGCGGGAGGCACCGGAATGGTCTCACCGCTGGGGAAGCGCGCGTCGGCGACTGCCGCGGAAATAACTCCATCTTGGCGAAGAAGACGGAGATCTGATGCCTTGATGATAGAGGGGCGCCACGCGCCATTGGTCACGCGGGTGCCCGCAACCTTCTTTTTCCCGCCGGCGGCGGCACTGGTGCCCGCAGCAGTAGGGCCACCCTTCTTCTTCGTTGCGGCAATGGTGGCCGCGGATTTAGTGGCAGCGCCTCCTTTCTTCTTTCCCATTGCACGGCGGCGATGAGAGCACAGGAAATAACTTGGAAACGAGCGGAGGTGGTCCAGAGCTGAGGAGGAGATGAGTGCAGCGGAAAAGCAGATGAGCATCGGCAATGGTGATGGCAGCGAGAAGAAAGAAAGGAGCGCAGATGGAAAATTACCGCCGTAGCATCGCTACTTAACCCCTAGAAGATGCAATCCAACGGCTCACAAAAACCCTACTGGACACGTGGCACGCATCGCGCTCGACACTTGGAGAAGAGGAAGAGCGAACCGTCCCTCCACTACTCCCATTACGCGTGCAAATCGAGGAGGCACAGTTAATAAAAAGATTACGCACACCCAGTCAAACCAAAGTCAGAAGGTGGGACCCACCGCTCGTCACGTCCCGTCAAATTCGCTCACGCGGGCAACTGAGGTCATGCAAGTGTCAGCACTGGCGTCATCAACAGCTACGCAGCGGAAAACTTCGACTACTTTAGTCCTTGCTAGAGTCTTTGACTCCACCAAGCACTCGGGGGCTACTCCCATAGGGAGCGCTGGTCGCGCACCCTATGATTTTCTTTTCTTATTGTAGGGATACAAGCAATTACAATCAAACCCAACCACTCGAAACACGATTCGACTATGGACGTGGGTTACTCCCATAGGGAGCGCCGGAAACAATTTCGACTGAAACAAGCAAGCAAAAAACGACAACAATCGCAACCCAAGTTTTCGACTGAAACAAACAAACAAAGATGAAAGTAGTCGCAAAATTTCTTTAGTCCCCGCCTGAGCCTTCGACTCAACCAGGCACTCGGGGGCTACTCCCATAGGGAGCGCTGGTCGCGCACCCTATGATTATTTGCACAAAAACTGTGTGTTGATTAAATCCGCACTCGTAGATCATGGCGACACCGCCTCATCATTTTCACTACAAGGAGACTACGTCTCCTGTGTCCCCCGAATCATCTCCGCGATGATAAAATTCGGATGCCGCGCTTACAGCGTGAAGGTAAGACCTGAATAAAGGCCTGGCAGCGCATTTAACTGCGCACTACCAGAAATATATTCGTGCCTGTAGGCACGATGAACATGCCTTGACGGACGCGTCAAGTGCTCACACCCATATAACTGGAATTCGACTCCTGTAAGACCTCTGCGGCCTGAGTCGAATTACGCTAGCACTTTTCCGGATTCGAGTCCAGGGACTCGAGTTCGAGTAGATTGCGTTGTTTCACCCTAAGGTGGTTAACTGATACCGATACTTTGGCTATATCAGGCACGTATATCAACAATCCCTATGACATAAATGAAAGCAGTCGAAAAATGTACTCATTCAGGCACTCGAAGACTTCAAAAAGTACCCAGTCGAATCTGCGATTCCACTGGATACTCGGGGGCTACTAACATGGGTATACCCTACAGGTACTCGACCTTGGTATATGCGGTCTAAATACGTACAGGCCCACGGTGTCGCCAAGGCCCAGACGAAAGGACTCGAGTAACCTGCGGACTCTCGATTGCTTGAGAGGCAAGAAGAGGCTAAAGATAGAAAGTTTGAAGGGGAAAACCCTAACTTGTAACCGACTCGACCTGCTACCTGGGACCTAGCCTATCTATATAAAGGCTAGGAGGGGGCGGCGAGGAGGACACACGCAACCCTAGTTTCTACAACTCTCGCCAGATTGCATCTCCGCACCCTTGTAACTTTCGACTCCTTCGATAATTCCACGAGGAAACAAGCAGGAGTAGGGACCTCTACGAGGCCTGAACCTGGGTAAATCCTTTGTCTCCTGTGTGCTTGTTTGCTAGCCGATAGATGTCTCCAGCACTCCCTCCTTCTCCAAAACCCAAGTCCATAACAATGGGCATTGATGAGTTAAACCCTCGTCACACGGTGAGATTGACAACCTCATCGCAAGTTGGGGACAAAGTTCTATGGTTGTGTTGTACAGGTCTCCACGTTGCTACTAGCACCGGTAGTGCGCCCTACCAAAGCTCAGCTAGTAACACCTTTGGGGTGTTTTCTTGCTCCTACTGGTTCGATTAAACCTTGGTTTCATAACTGAGGGAAACTTGCTGCTGTGCTCATCATACCTTCCTCTTTGGGTTCCCAACGAGCTCTACATCAACCATGCACCAGCACTTTTCTGGGCGCCGTGCATTGAGCCATCAGAGGGTTTAAGGAAATTGGCATTTGCTTTGTGTATGTTCTTAAGTATTTACCTCTCATGCTCTTGCATATTTGTTGTTGCTTTGCTTGTTGAATATATAGGGGAAACTCAACCACCGAATGGTTGCCAATCTATGCAATGAAATTCAAGTTCATCACAAATGTATAGATTGTGGAGGAGTTTGCTCTATATATTGTGCGAGTGCCAACATCATACTTGTGTAGTATTTGATGTTGGCACAACCATTTGTTCGTTAAATTCCATATTTAAACCCTCTCAAAGGGATTGTCGTCAATTACCAAAATAGGGGAGATTGAAAGGGCATGTATGCCCCCATTTGTGGTTTTGGTAATTAATGACAATCCCTATGGACTATTGTGCAAATTAAGTTTCCCTTGTAGGTTTGTCCATTGGCATCGCTTGGACCATGTGTTGGTTTCAAGGATGAAAAATAAGAAGCAATATCCAAGGTCTTTGTGCCTATTGGAATCAAGTAGTAGAAGAACAAGATCTAGAGTGTCTTTAAGAAGAAGATGGAGTTCATCATGGCTATCTTCAAGACATCATCAAGAAATGAAGGACAAGCTCAAGGTGCGCCATCTCAAGAAGATATCATGATTGAAGCTTGCCATCCTCGACGATCATGGAGTGATGAAGACAAGGTCAAAGAAGAGGTTTTCCCATGGAGTATGGGGAGCTCGTCACAAGTCTTCATCAAGCAAGAGCAATCAAGAAAGGCGATCCATCTTGAGAAGGACAATACGGTCTACATCAAGCTCAAGTGTAATGCTCAAGGAAAATGTATGATCTTGATAGGTTTTCTATTTTACCGGTCTCTTGTAGTGTTGGAAGACCGGGTTTAGGATAGATAGCTGTAGTATCAAGAGGGGCTCTCGAGTGGGTGACTCGATCGTATCTTTTGGAGAGATCTCAAACCTTTGCATACATAGCATCATATTTATTGGTTGTTGTTTGGATCTTGTCCATTAGAGGATCTAGAGCTTGTGGTTATCTTCATAACAAGCTCTAGTTCATCAAAACCGGATTTCGCTTGCATATCTTATTGCATTTTTGATCTTGCGGGTTTTGGCTCCACACCTTGGGAGATAACTCACATATATATTCATAATATTTTCATCCTTGTTTATACCCAACATTTCACCTTTTTTGATTCTACTCTTTCTTATCTTTCCAACAAAATTGGTTTCATCCCAATTGGAGTTTCCAAGCTCAACTTCCTGCGTTTTGGGTTTTGAAAGTTTTACCGGTTCGTCGCTTCTGAGAGGTCATACATTTCTCCATTTTATTTTTATCCTACCTTGTTGGACGATGATGTTTCTTTGCATAATCTTGTATAGCTTTTTTTCTCTTCAAAACAAGCCCAAGGTCATCGAAATCGGAGTCCGGAGTCAAAAGTTATTAAAGTTTTTGTGCAATACTGTCGAACGTTTTTGCTTGAGCAGTAGTACCGGCCCAAGTTCTGGCAAAACTCGTTTTTGTTCAGTAACTTGTGTTTCTATTCACCGGTATTACCGGTGGGGCCCCGATAGTTCCAGTGGTGCACAAAAATGACCCAAACGGGCAGATTTCTCTTGCCCTATTTAAGCTCCCCCTCTTCCCCAATGTTCCCCCAACTTTTGAGGTCATTTTTGCTAGCTCTTCCACTCTCTCTCCTCCATTGTTGACCTTCAAAATCTTGCCCTCTCCACTTCTCCCTCCCATGATTCTTGCATCTCTTTGAGGGATTTGAGAGAGGAGATCTAGATCTACAACCCCACCAAACCAAATCCCTTCTTTGTGAAGGAATCCTTGGGATCTAGATCTTAGAGAGTTTTGTATTCTCCTCTTGTGTTCTTCCTCTCTTATTCCCCCAATAGCTTTTGTAGCTTTGGTGGAATTTGAGAGAGGGAGAAGGACTTGCCTCTTGCATTTGGTGCATAGGTTTGAGTTCTCCTCGGATATTCGGCGAGTTCAAGCTCTTGGGCTTGTTTCTCTTGGGTTCTTGGAACCCTAGATGGTTGTGTGGTTGTAGTGTATTCTTGGGGGATCTAATTGAGTTGTGGAGATTTCCCAAGCTTGTTGGCCTTTTGTGGCATTGTGGATCCTTTGTGGCATTTCTTGGGAGCCCTCTAATTGAGTTGTGGAGATTGCCCAAGCCTTGTACAGGTTCGGTGACCGCCCTAAAGTGTCCCATAGTGGAACATGAGTAGGCCTTTGTGGCGATCTCACGGGAGAATAGGGTGAGCCTTTTGTGGCGTCGGTGAGTTGCGTGACTTCACATCTTGGGGAGAGGCCTTGTGTGGTGTTGGGTGAGCATCGAGCCATCACACCTCGAGGTGAGCCATTTGGCGTTTGAAGTACATTGCCCCATCGCACCTCTCCAACAAAGACGTAGCTTCTTTGGAAGTGAACTTCGAGAAACAAATCTTCGTCTCCGCTTCCATCGGTTATCTCTCAACCGAGCCCTTTACTTATGCAATTTACATTGCGATAGCCGTCGTGCTTGAAGTAGTATATCTTGCTATCACCTTGTTGCTTGTCTTGCTTAGCATAGGTTGTTTGTGCACTTAGTGAACCTAGTGGATATAGGTTTTGGCTTGATAAATTAAACGTTAAGTTTTATTTCGCATTTATTAGAGCCTAAACCGTAATAATTTTAAAACGCATATTCACCCCTGTAGGCGACATCTGTTTCCCTTTCAAATATTCAGTAGAGGAGATGGTGAAAGCGGCATGGGAGAGGGCAAAGTTGAGAGGAGAGGATCCTTCTCTTATGCAAAAAGCGAGTGATGTGCACTATGAACTACTTGATTAGGACAGGAAAGTTCTAAAAGGACCAACTAGGAAACTAAAAGAGCTAAAGGCTGATCTAGAGATGATAAGAAGAGGCTCGATGACTGATGCAACTCTTGCTGCACAAAAAGTAGTTCGGCTCCAAATGGAACTAACTCTAGAAAAATAGGAAATGTATTGGGTTCAGAGGGCTAGATCAAATTGGTTAAAACATGGTGATAGAAATACTAAATTTTTCCATAATTTTGTAGCAAAAAGGAAAAGGAAAAATACTATTAAAAGACTGGTGGATGATAATTGAAATATACATGAAGACAAACAATATATGTGTGATACTGTTTACAACTATTTTGTGGATTTGTTCACAAAAGAAGTTAGAGAGCCAGATGATAGAGTCTTATCGAATGTGAAGAAATAAGTTACTGATGATCTGAACCGAGGTTTGCTTGTCGACTTCATAGAAGAGGAAGTTAAAAAGGATTTTTTTCAGTATTGGAAATCTCAAGGCGCCTGGACCCGATGGTCTACATGCTGTGTTTTATAAAGGGTTCTGGGAATTACTAGGAAAGGACCTTACTAAGAAGGTTTTGGAGGCGGTTAATGATGCCACCATACCGGAGGGATGGAATAGTACAATAATTTTTATGATACCCAAAGTGGATAATCCTGACAAGGTATCTCAGTTCAGGCCTATTAGTTTGTGCAATGTGGTTTACAAAGTCATCTAAAAAATGTTGGCTGCCAGGCTAAATTATCTGTCAGAAATTATTAGTGATCATCAAAGTGCTTTTGTTCCTGGTAGGTCGATTAGTGACAATATTCTTTTGGCATATGAAAGTATTCAGGCTATGAAGAAAAAGAGAGGAAAGAAGGGTTTATGTGGTGTCAAATTAGATACGCACAAGGCTTAAGATAGGGTGGAATAGAGGTATCTTGAGAAGATTGTATTGAAGATGGGTTTTGCAAGGAGATGGGTGGACATGATCATGGCTTGTGTTACTTTGGTTGAGTACAATGTCGGATTTAATTCAGTGGAAATGGAAAGTTTTAAACCTTCAAGGGGGCTTCGACAAGGGGATCCGCTTTCCCCTTACCTATTCTTACTAGTTGCTAAAGGCCTGTTTTGCATGCTGAGGGGAGCTGAGTCGCGAGGAGAGATTGTGGGGGTAAGGGTGTGTCGTGATGCACCAATGATTTCACACCTTTTATTTGCAGACGACTTGCTAATTCTTATGCAAGCGGATGTTGAGAATGCAAGGAAGTTGAAGAAAATTCTAGACGATTATTATTCGAACCCGGGTAAAAAATTAGTGAAGGAAAATCAAGTATTTACTTCAGTGGTAATACCAGGGTGGAGGTATGCGTAGAGGTTTGTGAAATTTTGAATATTTTGACAGAGTCATTAACGGACAAATACTTAGGATTGCCAGCTTTGATTTGAGTAACCATTTTCGACATTTGATAGATAGAGTTCTTGCTAGAATTAAGTGGTGGAATGAGAAGTTGTTAAGCATGGGAGGGAAAGAAATCCTAATCAAAGCTATTGCTCAAGCTTTTCCAGTTTTTGCTATGATGGTGTTTAAGATTCCAAAAAACATTTGTAAAGGAATTTCTGATGCCATATCTCAATTCTTGTGGGGTGGTGAGGAAGAGTGATGAGTCCAAAATTGATGCATATTTAAGTATAAAAATTATTCATATTTTCACTCATCACATGCTACATCTTTCAACAACAATGCCTATTATGTATTGATTCCTAGTTATCATTCATTTCCACATAGACTTTGCACATTAGTAGTTTTATTAGGATTTTATTACCTTTTTCTTGTCTTTGATTTGTGTGTAGGTGCTATGGAGAATCATGGATAAAAGGAGTAGAGAGGATTCAATATGGAGGAGTTGCAGGCACCAGACTTAGCCATTTGATGGGAGGGGAAAGTGGATTTCCCCCATCAACTCCAAATGATGATCCAAGGCCATGGTGTTGTTTACCTCGTCCATACGAATCCAATGAGCCAAAGGACACCTCAATCGGAGTCCGTATGAAGAAATGACGACCACAATACTGTAGAGTACCGAAGGCATAACGACCACTGGTAGGGGTGGAGCCCGCCCATACCGTATGGTCGTACCGCCCACCGACGGCTTTGTTTCGTCAAACGGAACAACATTTGTGAAGGCCCAATGGGCATATTCGGCCCCTAGCTCCGTCGGTTCGCAAAACCGACCTCCAGATGCCTATTTAAAGAGGGGACAACCCTAAAACATGGAGGAAAATCCATCCACGCCTAAGGGGCAGAGCCCTGCCGCTCCGTCATAGCCACCGCACACAAGATCCACATCTCCACACATTTAATCAAGAGGAGGAGAAGGAGGCGCCCCCATCTTCATCACGTGCACCGTTCATCATCATCATCT
>CAJUXJ010001902.1:37500-64434 GCA_910589775.1 Avena eriantha | reverse complement strand
CTAATAAATCAAAACAAGAGAAAAGCAGAAGCGAAAGCTCGAGTCGAAGAGTGGAGGTCGCTCGGTAACTCGAGTCGATCAGTCCCATTCATTCTTGCCCGAAAACAAGTGGGCTATTCATTCCGGTGCCACCTTTGCTTCATCGAGTCCATGTTCTCATTTCCCAAAACCCATTCGTTCACCGACCGTGGACCAGAGGTTGCTTGCTTGGAATTGAGTTTCTAGCTTTCTTAGTACAATCTTTTGCGAGAGCAACCCGGGTTCGTTCCTAAGACTACACTCACAGCTTTCTCTGTTCATGTTCCGGCATAGGAGATCTAGTGGTAGGATAGGGGACAGAGCTTTAGGGCTGCAGTAAACCTCATATGCGCGTGGCTCATCATAAGAACTTAGCTGATGTCCTACCCAAAGACTTCAAGGTAGTCACAGGACAACCTTTCCGAGTTCTAACTTCCAAACCTATAACTTGGTTTGCTTGCCTGCTTCCTATCTGACTATCAATCAAAGAAATGTTCTAGTTCCGCGATACGAGCTTGACTGTCGCTCTGAGACAGTAGATTTCTTGGTTGGGGTCCCTTTATCAAAGGCTCCCTTCCCTACTGATCATACAACAAATGAAGGGTGGTTAGAAAGATGGCACATCGATCTTCTGTACACCCTGTTCGTGCTGCGGAACGAAGAAAATCGCTTCCTTGAAAACGATTCCTGACTCCGAAGTATCAAAGGAGACTTGGGTGGCGCCTTCTGAAGAGCCCTTCATTCTGCGACTCAGATTAAGATTCGTGTCTCAGCCGGAAGGGGTCGTAGGACTGACTCAGACAAAGCGTTTAGAAGTACGATCTCCGAATCTATAAGCTTTGGCCTGCCTTCTTCCCTTATCTAATCTATTAGGTAATAATAAAGTTGTGTTAATTGTCACGCTAAGGAGCTGACCAGTGACATTTCTGTCTCAATTGAAGTCACCCTTACTATACTCGCTTGTAGGAGATCATCGCTCAGAAGGGCGTGTCTTTCGCTAGAAATAAAAAGAGTTTGAAGATCACCCAGGTCAGAACTCTCGATCTAGCCCCACTTTCTATAGTAATTTATCGACATGTTGTTTCGAATGTCCTTGAAAAGGCCTACACACATCCCCTGCCACTCGAGTAGGTTTGCCAGCGATGTGTAGTGGGTTTGTTCAGTAGAGATGGGTAGAGCGCACAAGTATTGGAAGGAAAGTTTCACACCTTCTGAAAAGAAAAAAGTCTGTATGAACTATGATTGTGAATTCCTTTCTTATTAGTTTCCAAGTTAAAAATGTTCATTGCCTTGATCAAGCCTTAAGCCTTTTAGAAGCGAGCATTTCCGCAGCTTCTATTTTCCTAAAGCTAATGAACCGAATGGAAGAGACTCAACTTTGAATAAATAGAGAAGAAAGGAACCAACAAGAAAATCAGAATTGTTTCCAACCTCGGCTCGGGGTCTGTCTGGAAATGGAAAATAGTTCTCTCTCTCTCTCTGTCTCGCCACAGTGACAAGAAAAACAAGTGAATAATTGGAATAGAACGCAATCGTCAACCGGGGTAGATTAGTATAAAGAAAGCCTTGCCTCACTCGCAAGTGAGGAACACTCACCCCTCCTTCCTCATTTTATTGAGAATGGAAAAAATACAATGTTCATTGCTTCCTCAAAACAGAGTTCCACGGGCGGTTTTTAATAAACCTCTTTAAGCAAGGCGATTCATGAAGGATTCCTCTCCTCTTCTAGTTGGTCTATATTACTATAAGGTCCCCTAAAACAGGCATACCCGTAAAGGAAGGCAAGGGAAAATGGACGGAGATTGGTCAGTGGTCTCTCGAGTATTTCTGTTGTTTCTTGATTTGGGTTAAGAACAGTAGTCGGACATTCCACTTTGTTAAGTTATTTTTTATGATTCGACATAACAAGAACAGAATCACGCTCTGTAGGATTTGAACCTACGACATTGGGTTTTGGAGACACACGTTCTACCGAACTGAACTAAGAGCGCTTTCTTACGACGGGAGATAAAGCTGTAAAGAAAAGGATGATTTTTGTACCGCATGCATATAGCAAAATGAAACTCTGAATTTCATTTGAATCGATCTCAATTGATCCCTCGTTACTGCCCATAGGAGAAGTAATAGGTAGGGATGACAGGATTGGAACCCGTGACATTTTGTACCCAAAACAAACGCGCTACCAAGCTGCGCTACATCCCTTTTCCAAATTGTTGTACAGTATCATTGTACAAAACCCCTGCCTTGTTTTCCACATCGTAATTTTTTCCTCCATCTATATACAACTTTCTTGTCATTTCTTCTTTTTGGTTCATATAATAAATGATATACATCTGAAACCCAACCTAACGTATAAAGAATGAATATTTATCGGTAATGCTCAGGAAGAAAGAAGGGGTCATCTTTTTTTTATTCCACCCTCATGTACCCTTCTTTGCATTTTTTCGAAAGCCTGTTCAACCTCATATCACCTAGAACAAGTCATGGACTTCTTCAATGAAAGAAAGTCTCATGGAAACGTTTTCAACGAAATAAGAACCATACAAAATCGATTTATGGATCTTTTGATTTCGGAAAACTTCTTTTTTCTTTTATCCTAAAGATATGCAGAACGAGTGTATTATGAAATGTTCGTTGTCTAGCTTTGCATACATCGCTACTTAATCGTTTAGTGGTTATCGATGAAATTACTTCACCATAGAGAAAATATTATGGAAGTATATATATATATTATTGGTTGCTTTTGTTTATGTCCAATTGGAAAAGTGGATCTTCCAAATTCATATGTTTAGCCTAAAGTACATAACTTGTGTTCCTCCCTAGTTCTTGCAAAGCCACCTAATCAAGCCTCACCTCATTTGTAGTTATAACATGTTCAGCTGAAAGCAAACTCCAAATCCAATTGGTTTACTATTAGTAACACATATACTTTTTGACCTTAGCTCTTTCTTTATTGTTCATTGAGCAGTTCAAATGCTTTGATTGCTTATAAGATAATAGGTGAAAATATTCTTCATTCGTTTCTTTTTTGAAATGCAAAATGGCATTCAAATCCATTCTTTCTCATAACTTGAGAATATGTACAGCGCAGAACAGAAAGAAGGCAGATTTGATGAGTTGTAGGGGTGGACCCACTTCCACTGATTTCTTGCGGGAAGGTTCTATAAGGGAAGAAGAATCAGAGCTGTGACCTGGGAACCTTGATTTCTTTCGGAACGTCATTACGAGAGTAACAAAGAAAGAATAACGTAGATAGGAAGGAGCGAGCCCCAAGGATAATGAATTGGTATGCCGGGTGCTTACTTGAGCAAGAAGCCAAGTCATCGATAATCAAAGAAAGGTGTGAGTGAACGAGCCCAACTTTCCGATTCAAATATGACTCCTTTCCACTTTCAACAAATAGAGAAATCTCCGCTAGGCTAGCAGTGGGTAACCAACGTAGTGCCCCATTCGTTCCATGACATCCAATCAGTTCTCCTCGGATTCCAATCCAATCTCCCAATCAGTGAGAAATAGACGGTCGGATGAGATCTCGAACGTTGTCCCTACCTACTGAGGAATCCAAAGTGTACGTAGAAAAAGAGAGTGTTGGAAATGCATCGAGGAGAACTTACCTTGTGAGTCACTACTCCGGCACTGGGCAGGAATACTACTAGCGAGGCTTATAGGCGGCTAGTTCTTAAAGAAATCTGTCAGCTATAACCTAGCCTATTGAATCTGGTACGCCCGAAGCACGAAACTAGATAGGTAGCCCTACCTACGACTAGAAAAGTATCGTATTTTTTTATTCCAGTAAATCTGCAACTCATTCCTTCCATTATGGAATATCATTTGGAGTGTATTTTCCCTCTAAAAAAAGGCTTCGCCCTCACTTCACTGAACTTATTGGAAATGCCTAGGACAGAGTTCATTCACTTGCCCAGCAGCCCTACTCCTCATAGTTGATCCGAATTTCTATCCCTGATTGAGTCAATCAGGAAGAGGAAGACTTGAAAAAAGATGAAAAGAAAGGATTGATTACCTTTTTAAGTCAAGAAAAGAAAGGAAAGGGCTATTTATGAGTTTATGTAGATGAAGTTTCAGATTCTTGGATGAGCGGAACATCTTTGAGACAAATCATCTCTACCCGGGTACATAGCTTCATCCAAACCATGGATCCACGAATTGTTGACTCGCTCTAGAAAAGAGCTTCGTAGTTGGGAGCTCTGAACCGATGATCGATATGGTTTCCTAGGATGAGAACTATGGTTTACTACTTGACAATAAGAAAGTGGTTTTCTCTTTTTTGAACTTTTTTATTCTCTTCCCAAGAAAGAATTTCCCCTTCTTCTATTTGATCAAGATGGATAGCAAAAAGCATGAATAGGCCTACTGGGATGGAAGGAGAAGAGGGACTGAACGAGAAAAGGAAATACCTCTTTGTTTACCTTGGAATGAATTGCTCAACTACTTAGGTAACGAAACGTTCATCTACGATCTTTCTTAAGAAAAGATAGGACTGTACGGCAGTTCTCGTTAGTAGATTCGCAGAACAGAAGAAGAAGTTCACTCTGACTTGCGCACTACAAAAAGGCAGCCAACGACTTCGGACGTACTCCGTCTTTCGAGCCTCTGTTTAGCTTCAAAAGATAAGGCGCTAGTGCAACGAACGCTGCTTTGGTGCGTCCCACCCCAACTAACTAGTGCTTGACTTGACTTTCCCCCGCGCCCTATCCAATGAATAAGGAGAAGGCCGGCCTATCAATGACCGAGCCAGTCTGATCTCCTTTATACTTACCTCAAACAACGAGCGAAGTCGAGATGTTGATGAGAAAGGGGCGAGTCTCAAGGCCAAAGAGTGCTCTTTGAAGGCTACTATGCATCCTTACGAATACAAGAGTGGTTTTTTTTGTTTTGGGTATAGCAGGACTTGAACCTGCGACCATTAGGTTAAAAGCCCAATGCTCTACCAACTGAGCTATACACCCGATTTTACAAGAAGGCTTGGTGCGGAAAAGAAAAGAGGGCGGCCTGGCCCCTTTTCTTCTTATCATATCACAAGGGCGCGGCTCTGTATGGGGCTCGTACTGTGGAGCAAGTCTGGGAGTCCTTTCCACTCATTGAGGATTCTATCTAAAAAAGAAGGTCAACGGGGGAGACTACAGTAGCTCGAACTCAGACTATCTACGAAAAAGGTAAAGTCGTCTTTCCTAGGGTTCGACCGAAAGGAGCTGTGTTCTATGGTTTGACGTTGTGGAGGTCCAGCACTCTTCTAAACGAAGAAAGAGGGGATTCGCGCTACCTCCTACTCCTACAGAAGATCGATTGGCGCGAACTTCCGATCGATTCCTTATTCATTGTTGCCGACCCTTACATCATCATAAAGAGAATCAAGATATCCCAAGAACCCAGCGGCGGGATGAATGACTAGCGCTCAAGAACAAGCAAGGGATGAGCGCACGGGAGCGGCGTTGCTTGTTGCTTTATTATCACATTAGAGAAGCGGAACCTCCAAGCTCAGACATCTCGAACTCAGAAACTACCCTTCTATCCCACCCTGCTCCTCCGGCATCGGAAGCAGAACTACCTGACCGAAGGAGATAGACAGGAAGGGAAGACGGTCATACAAAAAAGGCCGAATAAAGCTCTCTTGAAGCTGCATCTGAATAGACCTAGAGTCACTCAGTACATACGAACCCTTGAATAAATAAGAATTGAGAAGTATGAAATGTGGGCATCATAACAAAAAAGAAAAAGACCGAACTAGTAAGACTAATGTCTACTTATTTATACCTTTGAGAGGTCCACTTAGACTATTATTATTTTCTCTTTAGCTACGTAGGTTATATAAGATTCAATTCAATCTAACAAGCGGACTGGACTACCTTCGGCTACTACAAGATATTTAGAAACCTAAGAAGCTGAGCCTACTTTACGCACTTAAGGCAGCAGCAGATGATGAAGAAATGGGCGGTAGATGATAATGAGAAAGGGCGCCCCTTGGCATTTCCTGTGGGGGAGTATGATTGATCCAATCACGACGAATGATGTCAACCCCCTCTTTTGCGCCTAACTTGACTCTGATTCCCCCACTATGAGAGCTGATCCAGGGGCTAGTTCGGCTACAGAATGGAATTTACGAAAGCCCGTCTTTCCGACTCAATGTATTGCCCTTTGGGACCAGGATCTGACGAGGAAGGGACACCAAACATAGGTGCGTACCATTGCCCCAATCCAATGGACTATGTCATACAGGGAGGAACCCTTGGAGGTTGGGACAGAAAGAAAGCAGGTTTTGCTTCTGCTTCCTTCGAGCTACCAAACTCTTTCGTCAGGTGTGGGTCAAGTTCCCTCATTATTGCTTGACTTCCCCTTTGGGGCACGAAAAGATGGACTAGGACTTAAGTAAGGGAGAGGACAACCCCTGTTTCTGGCTTACCTTCAACGAGTGAGTGCTATTCCCATTCCTTACTTTGATCCGACCCTGTTCCCCGACCAGTTTGCTTGCTCACTAGAAGAGTCAAGCGAGAGCAGCTAGTTTAGAAGGAAAAGGACACCAGGGGCTATTCGGCCTCACTTGTCGGAGACTGAACTACCGCTCGCTTACTTGCTGATCAAGGAGGTCATTTCAACTTACTCTAAGCATAGAAGGAAGAAGATTGAAAAACTAACAAACAAATTGTCTTCAGCCTGGATTACTTATAGGCTGACTTGGCCCAGGAAACAAGGTTCTATTAGGCTTGCAGGGCTTAAAAAAGAATGAGCTAGATCGCAGGTATTTGGATACGAGGTAGTAGCGGGGTCTAGTCGAAGCGGTGCGCAAAGTGTACAAAGGCGAGTCTCACGGGCAGCGGCACGTGAGGGGTCTCCCGAACTTCATGGAAGACGCAGTTAGGGAGTTGGAAGATGCACTTTGGACTCCTGCACCAGTCAGAATTGAACTGGAATAAAAAGTCGGGGCTCCGTTACTGAGGAAAGAGAGGATGGCATTTCCATAAGTAGACTATCCTTCTTACTGAATCCTTATCCTGCCCTCTCTACTCGGGAACAATTCATTATTAACTCGCACATAAGTTCAGGGCGTCGACAAGAGAGTTAGCGATCTACAGCTGGTTCGGTGGACTGGTGGTGACACGGGCGGGCCCTCTACTTTATTTGCCGAATCCAATCGATCATGGGCGGCCCTCTTCGTTCACAGTCTTTCTTTCCTTTCGAATCCAATTGTTCCAATCTGACCAAATAGCAATTCATTGAAATCATTCGGGTCACCTCTTTTTTAAGCACTTGACCAAGCCTATTTCTATAGAAAAGGACAGGAATCTATTGACTTTGAGTCTGTCTCCTACTACGAAATTGGAACTGAACACAGGATGGCAATAGTGAGAAAAAAATCCCCTCGTACTACGTCATTATTTATTCTATTTTCCCTGGTAAGTGCTCCAGATGCAGTTGCTTTAGTTGACGTAGTGAGTGGAACCTAATTATCTGTTTCCTTGAATACCAGAGTTGCCTTTTGTAGATGAGAAAGCCAACCATTTTGCAAGGAGTTGATAATTGCACTTGAAGTAGTAAGTTTAAAGACAGTTGAAACTTAATGGCACCGTTTAACCAAGCACTCTTGTAGCTTCGGAAACTCCGTGTTCAGCAAGAGACGAATTCATCGTCAGTTACCTCCACGATATCCAAAATACCCTCCAGACCATGAAGACAGATTAGTCCTGGCCTCTATGTGACTCTGTGTGTATGAGTGTGTGTTGTTACAGTATTTCCAGCCAAATCCCAAGAAGAAAAAAGAGCTAAGAATATGAGTGTTGGTGGTTGAAATAAATAGAATCCAAATACCAGAAAGACAATCAAAATAAGCGCATTTGGGAGCAAATATAGTGACCATTAATGAGAGTCAGGTTCAAACAATTCCAGGATTGTAAATACCATAACAGCAAAGTAGAATGCACCAAATTGAGCCTATTACCGGTTCCAGGAAGAGCACACCAAATGAAAGAAACTATTACTCAAAAAGCGAATCACATCTCGATCCACAAACTGCCAAAAGCCTTTGTTATTCCATTCCCAGTGGAACGTCAACCTGTTTAACAACAATTTTCTAAGAAACTTGCTGAATTCTAAATGAAACAACCTTATTTTCAAGTGACAGGCAATATCCATTTCAACCAATTATGAAAGAGAAAAGGGCTAACTGCACAGCTAATTGAATTCCTTTTCGAGGTTGAGTTCATCTTGAAACCGCATTTGCTTCCTAATTAAACTGAGACTAAATCAGAATATGAAAAAAACGAAAGACTCCACAGAACATGAATGAATTCAGGTACATCACATCAGGCTGATATGTGCCGGTATCATACCTGTTTCAAGATTCTTGCTAAGCCCTTCTTGTTGCCACATATCCAGTTTCTTCTAAGGTTTCTTGAATTGCTCAAGTTCCTGCTCAACGCTTCTTGTCTAGCTCCAGTCTAGCACTTGTACCAGTCGCCTACCAGATCACGGCTTTGCTCCAATTCTAGCAGTCTCTCCAATTATGCAATCCTCTCCAAAATTGGGGCTTTTCTTCACTTCAGCACTTCCCCTCGCAGTGGATTCCACTAGGTTCTTAACCTCTTCCCAATTCTGAAACTGAAACCTGCGATGTCTAATCCAACTCGGCACCTAACCAGCTTGTCAGCATCGTAAGTTTGCCTCAACATTCCCCCTAGAAATACAAAAAGAATGTAAATCTACTTTCATTTATTTATTAGGGACTTTTTCTTTTTCTATTTGATAGAATAAGTATGCTCTGGAGTAAAAGGATTCGAACCTTTGCATGCCGGTACCAAAAACCGATGCCTTACCACTTGGCTATACTCCAAACGGGGGGGAGGCTCGATGAAAACGAGCTGGGATATAGATTTTTCAGAAGGAAGAGTTAGTTACCCTCGGTCTTCCTTCTTTCCCGGGAATCAAGGAAGTAGTAGCGGGACAGTCCTTTATTTCCCCCTTTAGACCAACTACAACAAGCTCGCTCCTGAGGATGTGGAAGTTCTGTTTCCTTGCCTTGTCAAGCATTTCATCTGACACTCTATCTATACTATAGCTAGATTAATTCCTATTCTTTCTTCCAGGCGACTTTACTCCAAAGAATTTTGCCTTCTTATCTTGACTCGATCTCACGAAATTGGATTGACTGGCACACCGCGCATCTGGCATTCGCTTCTCCTATCTATCTCTTCCAACTAAGCTGATCACTGGAAAATATGAAATCCTGCAAGCAATCATTCCAGAGCCAACTACGAAGATACCTGGTCTTCCACTCTGTTCACTGGAGGAAAGACAAGAAAGTCAACAATTCTTCAAAGGAATTGGCTCTACCGGAACAGAGGAATTGGCTCGCTCCTTCGCTCGCTGGGTAAGCGTAGAATGCACACCAGTCTGGTATCAAAGCGTATCTACTTGAGAAGGAGACTACTTGAACAGATGAAATGGAAGGCAGAAATGAAAGTTCGATCTACCAACGTAGAGTCCGCCCCTCCCAGGAAGAATAAATTTGCTACTTTGGCTCATCAGTTGGTAAGTCTGTCTATGAAGTTCAGTGCCCAGAAAAGAGAAAAAAAGACCAAAACAAGCTTTTTCAAGCTCTACAAGTCCTATATATATAGTGTTCCACTAGATAGCCGTGTTAAACTAGTCCAGTCTTGCCGAGTGGCCTTATCTTCTGGTTACCTGGTCCGGTACTTCTACTTCGAGAGTGAGTTAGTAAACAGGATCAACTTTATGATCCATTTTTCGAAATTGCAATCACAGAATCAGAACGAGTGGGTCTAGAGTCCATCCTCACACAGTTGAAATGCAGCTTCTCCCTTCTCCTTTCCAAAAGCAAGTGGATCTCATAGCCTCAGACAATTCGAAAAGTAGGTCTCAGTCTCATTTTCAGATGCCATTTTCCACCGGAAAGAGAATCCCATATTCTTTAAGCCAAGCCGCCAATCCTAGGGTCAATGCGGAACAGGAAACCATTGCTATTTGAGCAGTTAGAGAATCTAAATTCCACTCATTTAGAAATCGATCAGCGAATGCCAGAGGAAGGATAAGGGGAGCCTACACCAACGTAGTCTTAGCCCTAGAACACATGGAGCTTGGAGCACTGATAATAAGTCTGTCTGATTTTCAAGGAGTTTATGAACAATCACCACATCCATATTGAGGAGAAAGCTCACTCAGGCTACTGAACTTGTAAATACAGTTGCGCTCATGATAGGGATTCCGTTTATGGCGTGAGGTGAAGTTAGAAGCATACCTGGATATATACTCGATATTCATTCGGTTTAAGGCACCTTCATCGTAGGAAGGAAAAACCCAGATCCCCGGGCGGATCATTCCCTCTAACAAGCTAAACAAGAGTCCAGGAGCGAGAGAGGAAAATCCAAAGTGAAAATAACATAATATGACAAAATCAAAAAGTTCTATTGAGTTGTTGAAAAAAAAAGTAACTTTAGAAGCGAAAGTAGGCTATTCTCGTAAAGGAATATCGTAACGGGCGACTAGGTAATATAGAAGGCCGACTGGCTAAATCCTTTCGACGTGTGCACCTTCACAACCGCCATCCACTGCGTATTCTCTTCCACGCTAGGCACCTCCTCTTCCCAGATCAGATCATCGAAGTCCTCGCATGAAAGAATGCCGTGTTCCTGTCCCCTTCCTTTAGGCAATCCACTCTACTTCGTTGTTTAGCCAAGATTTCCTCTCTAAGGAGGAGCTCGGCAATGAATTTGTTTGGCTAGCGTCCGCTCACGATCACTCCCAGGCAGGCAAACAATCGATTTACCATTTTCTGATCCAAGATCTGGGCACAACATACTTACTAATAGATGAAGATGAATGCGTGTCTTTTTATTCTTCCAGTGTCTAAGTAAAGTATTCATTCTATATTCTTTGGCTAGGTAGCATAAAACATAAAGGAGTCTAGGTTCGGGACTCCTAACCTTATCGATAGTGGACATAGTAGTGGACCTTGGCGCAAGCCTTAGTAAGTCGTCTCGCAGGCGTACTCGGTACTCGAAAGTCAATGCTGCTAGCTAATCCATAAGCACGAAAAGAGGGGAGCCCGACTCAAGGTTCACACGGAAAAGGTAGAGTAGAATCGCACACTTGTCTTTAATTGCCTATTGGGTCGCTTCGCTAAACGCTAACTCGACTTGCAACTTTCCTTTCCACAAGAAGTGCCAGTATCGAAGCAAAGGAGCCGGGTGAACATAGGCAGCTTTTCCTATAGGACACAAGTCTTTCTCTAAAGCACGACCCTCCGAAAAGCTCGTTTGCAAGCCGCGAAGAGTTTGATCAACAAGCTCCAAGAAGAACTGACTAAAAGCTTTGATTCTCTGATGGCGGAGTCGGTGACGGCGATCGGAGAGGCTATATTTCTTTAGAGTACTCAAAAAGTATGCTTTTGTCGGAGGGAGATTGCCGGGTCTATGTAGAATAGAGAAGCAGCAAAATCCAAGAAATTGAGTAGCCAAAGGCCTCGTGCACAGTATGGAAGGAAGAGGAAAAATGCACGGTACGCAATGAACGTATGGAGTTAGTTCGATGGGTTGGTTGGGGAGTAGGGCCGGGGGGAGAAACTTGTCCCTTCTTGATGGCGAGTATATGCTTCGATCGATTCTTGTGCTCCCTATGCGCGTGTTCTTGATCACCGAACAAGTTAAAAAATAAGTTTATGCGCTCCTATCCTTGTTCTTGTGAGTCCTTGTGAAGCTACATTGGTGATGGTTGGTGGTAGATGCGGATTACCAGCGAGCTCTGGATGCTACTCTATATTAGGGATATTATTACTGTGCTTTTTTGCTATGGTTAGTCATGATTACTGATCAGTTGAGCAGTTCTTTTGAATGTACCAATTTTTTGGATTTTCACTTGCGGTGTTCTCTCCATTTCTTGTTATATGCTGCTATAGGGCTATAGGAATACAGATTCAAACTTGATTGTATGATAAAATGTCTTATTATTGATTCCATTCTTCTTCTTCTACTCGCAGCATCTGTTCTATTAACTTGTAACTGCCTACTAATTACAGTATCGAGTGTCCTGGTGATGCAGATGCTATATATATAGTCTTCTCAAACTCTGAGTGCACTGATCTGTTAAGTTGTAACTGTACCTTCTAGTTTGTTAATCTGAGCAATCGTTGATCATCTCATCCATTTGATCGTTTGAACACTACACTGGAATTAATATCTTTGCGGAATCGTTGATCATACTTCGTGTGTACTAATGGAAATCTGTTGTGCATGTCCGTGCTGCTGCCGTCCCAGGACAAGTGCCCCCGTCGACTATGGAGGAGCTTTCGACGTCCGTGCCGCGCGATCGGTCGGGATCGGTGGCCTTCAGTTCCTGCCGGATTTCCCTTGTGACGTTAGTCCTCGCAGCAGCAGCTGCAGCCTTGATCACGTTGCTGTTCTGATACATGCTTGTCCGACCTCGCTTTTGAACTTGTGCATGTCTGCTTCGTCTTTCTTGATCGGTTCCTCGTGTTGCATACAATGAAGTGGTGTCATGTGACGCTGGGCATAATCTCTGAAAACTCCTGACTGGTTCGGTGTGGTTTGGTCAACACAGCTACCCTTGTATGAGCCGGTTGTCAGAGTCACAAGCTTGTCGCTTGTCGTACGTACAAGTGCTATATATGTGCTAGCTTGTTTCTTTGCCACTGAGGAGCATGCCAATGTTTATCCCCTGCTAGCGGGCCCTTTAACGGCAATGTACGTACCAGGCCAATCCATGAGCGTAACAATGACCGGGAAATTGGACGACGACCCGCCTTTTACGTGGGGAGGAAATGGAATCATGCATGATCAGTTACCAACTCCGTACTCTCTCCAATTAGACGTCAGTCGATTGCATTTATCCATAATCAAAGACCACCATGACCTTGCGTTAAATCCCCTTCCACCATGCATGGAACAAAACGCACTCTGCTTAAAGAAGGAAAAAGAAATTACTAACGCTAGTAACAGCAGCATACATAGCACCACTAGGAACAGCATGGTTGGTCGAGTAGTAACTAAACGAGACTAGATCGATCCAGACAAAACAAAGCGATCGAGCTATTAAGCATATAGTTGAAGTAGCATGATTTAAGCTTCTTAGCGCTTAGGCTACTACCATCAACCTCATCTTCCTTAGATGGAGGAGATAGTAAGCAAGACTGTCTATGCTACGATCTTGATTGACCAGAAAAGAAGCAAGTCCGGCTCTAACAATCTAGAGCTACTGGTTTCACAACTGCTATTGGTGGTCAACTAGTGGTGGTGCAATAACATCCATCCTCAATTGCGTAGCCTATATCAAAAGCTGGATCGACTTCTGGTGTGTGTGGCTTTACAGGTCTTGGCTTATACCTTTGCTTCTCTTCTCTAGGGATCTATACTTGGATATGCAACTTTAGGTAGTCAGACAGTAACCCTCGTATCGGCTGGATATAATATATATGGATCAGTGGTCGTAACTGGTTATGCTTAAGGAACTGTAACAACAAAAAAAGGTTCTTCGTTTTTCAACAGGAAAAATACTCTAATGCAAATTGAAAAAATAAAGAAGAATTCCGTCAGGCGTCGTATTAGCTTTGTTTGTTCAGAGCTATGTACCATGATCTTCCCTGGATTTCGTATCTGTTGAACAGGAAGAGAGGTGCCAAGTGTCTTACCCGTTTCTCGAGCTGCCCACATCAGATGGCATTCCGAGATATTTCTCGCTCAGCGACTCGTTATGTACATTCTCCACCAACACCAAGTCCTCCGGGGGATCGACGTGGCGCGGAGAACTCGCGTTCTCTGTCGACTGACGATCGCCTCAAGACGCTGCGGGCGTATCGCCGTGCGCGGGGGCTTTGCTTCACCTGTGGTGAGAAATGGAGCCCGAATCATGCTTGTTCTTCTACAGTGTAACTTCATGTTATCGAGGAACTTCTGGGCCTGCTGCCTCAAGATGCTGTTTCAGCGGATGCAATTGATGAAACTCCTTCCGGTTCTATTAGTGAAGCTGCAGCAGATGCAGAGCTATGTGTGATCTCGAAGGCAGCACTTACTGGTACTGAGGCACCTCGCACTCTGCGTTTGTTGGGCACAATCAATTCTTATGAGGCTCATTGGCACATTTCACAGAAGTCTTGAAGTTGCTGCAACTGTATCAGTGGCGTATCAAAAGGTCTAAGTGCTCCTTCGCTCAGCGTAGCATTGCTTATCTGGGGCATGTCATCAGTCAACAAGGCGTTTCTACCAATGAATAAAAAATGCAAATTGTGGATGTGAAGGAGGCCAACCAATGTCAAAGAACTTCGGGGCTTTCTTGGTATATCTGGATATACTATCGGAAGTTTGTTCGACATTATGGAGTTCTGTCTAAACCACTCACTAATATGCTTCGCAAGAATGTGCCTTTTATTTGGACTCCGGAATCTGAGACTTCCTTTCAAGCGTTGAAATTTAATTAATCAGTGCACCTGTACTTGCTTTACCTGACTTTAACAAGCAGTTTGTGCTAGAAACTGATGCATCTGATTCGGGCACTGGTGCTGTTCTGCTTCAGGATAACCATCCATTGGCCTTTGTTAGTCGAGCCTTGGGCCCTCGTACCAGCTAGCGTTGAACATGAGCTACGAATAGGAATCCGCTGATTCCGACATCTTTCCCTTCTTCCACAACTCCACTACTAGCGAAAGCGGCTTGAACCAGATTATGCAACATTGCCCTGTCTTACTAGAATTTACTGAATCCAAGTACGAAACCTTGAGCGGAGATAGAGAGCTATGTTACAAGCAAGAGCTTCCCAGCTGTTCCGGTGATTAGATCAAAATAGAGTTCTTTCTACAAGAGCCTCAAGCGTTGGTCAGGCGTCCCCAGGAGTGTTTCGATATCAGCAAGCACATTCTAACTATCTATAAATGGCATTTCCAGGTGTCCCGTGCAGCATATTACACAAAAGAGTGGGTTGACACATTAATGAGGCATTCCCTAAAAAGGTGGATCAAGCTGTTTCTAGGCCATATGAACACATAGCATGTGACATTTCAGGTCCAAGCATAATTGCTTTAGATAAGAAGAAATCTAAAATAAGCACTTCCTTCCCAGAATCCTACTGAAGCCCTCCAAAAGTACCTGAAATAAGCCAAATCGAACCTATTGAATATGCAGAAGTGATCAGGAAAGTGTTTACTAAGCTATCTTAGCTATTTGAAATACCATTTCGCTGAAATCTTAGATGCATGGATCTGACTAACCGGAGATCTATGTTAGCTTGAATCAAAAGAAACCTAATTAGGCTTTACATTCTAGTTACCAATGCTTTAGGATCGGCCTACTAAAATGATAGACCCTTGGGTTACTGACTACACTTCAAATGGGTTTAGACCATACATATCCCTTCACTTTTCTGTTCAGCATACCTATGTAGCTATTTAGTAGTCAGGATCTAGCTTACTTCACTTCACTTATGTAGATCCAACTTGAATCTACATGTCTGCTGGAATTCATCTGGCCAACGGTTCCTGTATCATTAGCTGGATCTAAAACAATATCCAGATGCATATGTAATCTACAGGTATCCCGAGGGGAACATGTAAAGTATCCGCCTTTTTAGAAGTCGATTTTCTGTATGTAAATTCTAGTTTACACTAAAGCGGGGTAGAGGAATTGGTCAACTCATCAGGCTCATGACCTGAAGACTGCAGGTTCGAATCCTGTCCCCGCCTCTGCATAAGTAAAGTCTCCACCGACTTGAATGGTTTTCATGTGATTCTAGGTACTTCGTAGAATCTGGGCGACTGCATGCGCCAATTCACTCACATAATTTGAATTTCTTTCTTGGGTTATGATTTATGTAACATGAACAACAGAAACCGAATATACGCGGAGCCTTCAGGCGACCAACGGGTTGACCTATGGGTTCAGGTAGGACAGTATATCCGGGGTATGGGGTATGCTGGGTCGTATAATGAGCTGTGGGAATTCCGACGTAGCTTAATTTTGAATCAGTTCGACAATGGACAAAGTTGGCATACTCTATGCCTAGACGTCATGCGTAACGGAGTTGCCGATAGTAGGTTAGGCGCTGCTATCCATGAAAAACTGGAGAGTGGGGCCCCGGTGGAACCATTAAGTTATTTTATTAATTCCTTTTTTGTTTCATTCACAAATCTATCCTTGTCTATGCTGTTGACTCTCGTTTTGGTCCTCGTTGGGTTTTTTGTTGTTACGAAAAAGGGAGGTGGAAAGTCAGTGCCAAATGCATTGCAATCCTTGGTAGAGCAAATTTATGATTTCGTGCTGAACCTGGTAAACGAACAAATAGGTGGTCTTTCCGGAAATGTGAAACAAAAGTTTTTCCCTCGTATCTCGGTCACTTTTACTTTTTCGTTATTTCGTAATCCCCAGGGTATGATACCCTTTAGCTTCACAGTGACAAGTCATTTTCTCATTACTTTGGCTCTTTCATTTTCCATTTTTATAGGCATTACGATCGTTGGATTTCAAAGACATGGGCTTCATTTTTTTAGCTTCTTATTACCTGCGGGAGTCCCACTTGCGTTAGCACCTTTCTTAGTACTCCTTGAGCTAATCTCTTATTGTTTTCGTGCATTAAGCTTAGGAATACGTTTATTTGCTAATATGATGGCCGGTCATAGTTTAGTCAAGATTTTAAGTGGGTTTGCTTGGACTATGCTATTTCTGAATAATATTTTCTATTTCATAGGAGATCTTGGTCCCTTATTTATAATTCTAGCATTAACCGGTCTGGAATTAGGTGTAGCTATATCACAAGCTCATGTTTCTACGATCTCAATTTGCATTTACTTGAATGATGCTATAAATCTCCATTAAAATGAGTCATTTCATAATTGAATAAAAAGAGGAGCCGCAGATTCTAGGGGGACCTTCTCGTGGTCTTGAGCAATGTTCATTTTGATTGATTGCAAAGAGAGTGCAGGATTCTCTTTGCAATCAATGAAATGGTCCCGGAGAAAGGAATCAGTCTCTTCAGTCCGGCGCATGCCTCAAATGCTTTTTTCCTTTGAATTACTCATTTTTTTGAATTTCGCACCGGAAACTTTTCTAGGAGAAGTTCGAATCCGTTCCGTTCGGATATTGATCGGTCTTGGTTTGACATGGTTTACGCGTTACTGGTTCCCGGAAGAGTCAATTTCTCCATTAGCTAAACCCTTTATTACCCTACCTTTGGACTCGTATTTTGTTTGTACACAATCAACGGAGGCCCCCCCGACATATGTTGCAACGTCTTCAATAGCATGCTCTTACTTCGTCTTTCCCTTAATAAGTCATCAAATTTGGTGCTTTTCGATCCCCAGTTGCTATGGGGAACAAAGGCTGAAATACAATAGAATCCTCCATTTAAGTGGTTCTCGCTTCTCCTTGTTCCTGCTCCTAACTCCTCCCCGGGTAGTTCCCAATGTTTGGCACTTTCCATACTTCGTGGGTGCAACATCAACAAATTCGCTCATGATCAAGTTACAACCTAAGATCTATGACTATATTATGTTAACAGTTCGTATTTTGTTCATTCCATCGGTATGCTCCCAGGTACCTGTAATTGTGATCTGTTTGCCAGAACCAAGGGGTCTTTCTGTGGAAACCTTCACGAGCAATCGTCGTTTTTTGATGGTTTTTCCGCTTTTCACAGCTGCTCTTTCCACACCCCCGGATATCTGGTGCCAAACCGTCGCCCCTTTCCTTATATATTCGATAATCGAGTTTGCTATCTTTGTGGCATTGATTGTACAAGTTCGTGAAGAGGGCTGGACGAGTAGAATGAGGGAAAGCGGCTCGATCGAGAAAAAAGAGGAGTAGACGAGCCCCCCTAGAACTTTGAAAGTCACTATCAATGAATTCCCGAGCAATTCTAAACCAACATATGCTCCGTATTTTTTATTCAGATTTTCTATTGTGTGAAGAACTAGACTCCGAGACAGACGGAATCTAAGATAAGAACCTAACAGAAGTTTTGCGACTCCTTCATGGAAGAATATAGGTCTTAGTAAGGCCTATGTCAGTTCGAACCTGACGAGTCGTTCGTTCGTGTGGAGAATCTCTCTCCTTACTAAGGATTTCTTGATCTTCGAGGCGAGGCATATTCATATGTCGAAGAAGGGGGAAGTCCTGCATCGAGATTATTAGTTGCTTACCGCTGCACATTTTATCAAGATCAACCTGTGGGAATAGCCGTCCCTTCCTTACCAAAGAAAGAAAAAAGGAATGACGCGGTCTGGTTTACAAGTAAGAAAGAAATAGGATTAACAAGGGTAAAGGTTACGTTTTAGCTCTTCGTTCCGCTCTTGGTTTACAGGCTTTGTTAACCGGACCGGCAGGTGTATAAAAGGGGTCATTTTCTGGGTAGGTTTCCCTATTAAGTCAGCACCGGATCAAGATTGGAGACCCACCACAAGCAGAGAACAAAAAGCCTAAGAGTGGTGACCAACCATCTGCAAAAGGAGTAACAGAGCAAAGCGGAGAAGAGAAGGGGGAAGAAAAAAGGTTCCTAACTCATTGGATAGCTTAATCTATTGGTCAGGGATCCCATCTTTATTTAGGTGCCTAGACTTTTCGGGGCATAGGGTAGATTTCACAGTCCTTTAAGTGAATACGCCTTCTCTTTATGTATAGAGCTCTTAAAGAATGGATCAGCTCCTAGCGAAAAAAAAAGTCCAAGGTCTGAATACCAAGAGCGGTCAAACACTGTGATCGGTCCCGGTCAATGGGTAGAAAAGCCCGCCCTATAATCTGAAGTAGTCTTCGACTAGGTATATAAAATGGATAAAAAGAAAGAAGGAGATAGATGCATTTCACTAGGCGTATATGATATTGGAAAGAATAGAATCGAGTAAGCTTAGGCCAACCGATAAGTCATCTTTGTGTAACTTCCCATATGCCTACTTCTAAGCTAAAGTAAGGAAATAGGGTGAGATAAGCAAGAATGAGCCGAACGAAGACGTAAGGTTTGTTTAGATGTAGTCTTTGTGCTTTTCAAGTTGCTTCTTGCGAAATTACTTAAACAAGAGGAAAATGAGCCCAGGTTTCCGGGAGTTTAGATAAGATATGTCAGCTGTTGGAGGATCCATATTATCCGGGGGATCCATATATTATGAGGGAGTATAGAGAGGGGGTCTAGAGATAGTACAGTCTGTAGTGAACCTATTCATTAAATGGACTTTTCCCTTACCTCTCATCAGCTTCCCTTTCCCTCGCCGGTGCAGTGCCATCTGGATACCTCATAAATAAATCAAGCAGGCCGGCTAGTAAGCGATCCCGAGGGGCTATCTTCTCTCCCATGCTGGTGCCTTGCTTAACTCAAGTATAAAGTGGAAATTCAAGCCAAAATCCGGGGTTCCATTTGAATCTTGAGATCCAAGAAGAAGGATAGCTTCATGAGTTCGTTCTGACTCCTAGCTTAGCTGGAAAGCTTTTGCTTGTATCTGGCAGTGGGTGTAACATCCATCATACTCAAACAGAAGAAGGTTTGCTTATCTAGCTCCAAGGCAGTTATAATCATTTACAGAACCTGGGTTTGCACCTACTGAGGAGGAGAAAGGGCCGACGACCCATACTAGAACTCCAAGATAAGATCTTTCAGTCGATCAGACGGCCGAGGCCTTTAATAAGGTCCGGTTGTGCCAACGAGTTCTTCTAGTTATGAATCGCCGTAGGGAGGTAGCATTACATTTGTATTAGCAAAATAGAGCTCCTCATAGAAAAGAATGGCGAAGAAAGTGTTATAGTACTTTCTTTCTGTTCAGTCCTGGAACTTATTCTTTTCCGATCGACCTATCAACAGTAGCGATCATACCCCGTCGAGCGAGTTAGGAGCTGCTCACAAAGAAGGCCGAAACCAGATGAGATGGCCGAAGCAGATACCAGAGAATAGGTTCCTTCACCGAAGTCTACTTTATTTTCGAATTCCAATTCCATTGATGCCGCACAGGCTGACCATTTCAAATAGGTGGAAACGGGAGACTGGAGAAGATGATCACACTTTGGAAGAGAGACAGTCGCGTACCTGCCCCGGGAGGGGGCTTTTGTTCGATACAATCACTGAACTCAACCGCTTAGACTGGAGATGGCACTTGAAAACTCGTACAGAAATCTATCAACTTTACTTAGAGGAAGAAGTGGCAGGGGGTAGGTCGGCTGTTTTAAGTCCGGATGGTTCCTCTTGTTGGCATGGCGTTGGTATGCCTCGCTATCCTGAAATCTATGGACAGGGGAGATAGAACTTTTTCTTTTCGATACCCCGAGCCGATACATGAAAAAAGAGGGATAATAGTAGTTGCAAGGGTGCTGTATTGGGTCAGTCAAAACTTACTACTTCCACATTGGTAAACGGCTCCGCCGTAGATCTATCATACAAATTTCGATTCTGGAAAAGCGAACCCGCTGATAAAGAATTTGATACCGAGGTTGGAGTTAGTCAACTCAATAATGATACTCTCCCTCTGGGGCCTTGAGCCGAAGCCGAGTCGTCAGGAGAGAATGCATAAGATACGATTGTAATATCAATAAGCAGAGGAGGAAAAGAATGAAGGTGTGGGCGGGAAGGAGGAGGCAAGGCCCCCTCAATGTGTATTCGACTACTCATTACGGAACCACCGATTGATCCGATTAGACTTCCCGCGGGGTAGCGCGGGGAACTTGCTGAATCAACTCCTTGGAATCGGAGGCCTGACTGAGGGTCAATCCTATGGTAACCCCAAAACCTAGGAATGCCTGTTTCACTTCCTTGACAGAGCCAACTGAGATGCTCTGTCTCGATGTTGACCTAACATGGATTGATTCTCAATTCTGAAGGGTCTCATCCTGATCTCGCAAAGGATCAGCAATAGCTGTGTGTACTCGAGGACTCTTAGGGAAAGAAAAGCACTTTTCTCTCTCAGCAGTTAGACCGGCTATGGGTGGGTTGGTTATATACTGCGCCTTCCTTCTTCGAACCTTTTGGTATGTATTGCCCCCTAACTATAGATCAGATCCACCGGACCAGAAACTCAATTCCGCACTGCTGCTGAGTCGTCGGACTTATCCACCTCAGGGATTCGTGGAATTTCCGTTTTTGAATTGCGTTGGGGGAAATCTACCAAAGCTAGGCAGATAGATAGACTCCTTTCCCGCTGCTAAGGGAGAGCAAGAAACTAAATCAAATGATTGTTTTTTTTCACCAGCGCCCTTTTTTTGCGGGTACTAAGAGTCCTCTCACTACCAACCAGCAGACATCATCATCTGGCTGGGTCTTGCCGGTATCAACAACGAGAAAGAAGAACCAAATGGAAACAGCAACTAACTATGGCTCTTGGCCCAGACAACGTCCTAGGCGTAGGGGAGATCAAAACAAGAAGTCACGCCTAGACGACGACGCCCGTCCTGGGCTGCAGTAAGTAGATCGAGAGGTCGTTCCGCCCCTTGTCCCCGAAGATGGGTAATATGTTCTCATACAATGTTGCTCCAACTTTTTTTCTAGAGGGCCTAGCTGGCGAGCGATCCCAGTCCGCGGCAGAGAACAAGACAGCAAGCGAGCGTACCTTTGTTCGCTTCTTTTCCACCAAGCACAGAAGTTTAAGGAGAACTGTAGGTCGGTGGCTACCTAAGGAAACTCCGATTCGATCCGCCCCCCGGCTGGGAGGCATCTACCTCATCCCGATCACAAGGAGAGGTTCACCATGATGGGGGGTCAGGTACTTTCATTCTTTGCGTTCCGGAAAGAATGAAATGCATAGGGGACCATCTTTTTTTTTGCGGCATGCTCTCTGATTTACGGATTCGCAGGGGGCCGAGGGCCAACCTTAGTTGACTGACAATGACAAAGGCTTGCGAAACAAAGTAGCGCCTTTGAAATGGAATCTTAATTAAGTAGTCTATCAGTGGTGCGAAGCAGCTTAGCCCCGGGGAGCTAAAGGTTATACCTTTGTAAGCGAACTGTGGTTCTTCTATGTAGGGTATTACTCCTTTACTCTCTTAATTAACGTCGAGCTAAGTGACTTTGTGTAGCGTAGTAGAATGAAGGCTACGTACGCACCGACACTCTCTTATCCCTAAGCCTCTTCGCTAACTCGCTCGCCTACCAAAAATGAGTAGGCGAGGCACTTCTTTTTTTCTTTGACTGTACTGTAGTAGACTTTCTAGCCTTTTATTTGATAACCCTTTCTCATGTTCTTTCATCCATCAAGTAGGCGAACCGTCAGGTCCTTAGTAGCGTTGACAAAGAAGAAGAGCCGGTGAAAAAAAAAGAAAGCTAGAATTTCCAATAGTGAGACCAGCTTGACAAGCTACCTTTCCTCTTGATATGAGGTGCGAAGAGAAACATCTCTTTTTTATGACTTCCACTTCTCGATCCCGGCCCGGAAAAGTGACCGACCCCTTTCTGAATGAAAGAAAGGGTTTATGAGCCCTAGCCCTGTAAGCCCACACCTGTGTAGAGTAGATCGTTCAACACCTGCGGCACAAACCCATTTTTGACCAATTGGTCCGTATATCATAGGCGACCGAACGGCCGCCCCCCGTCTTACTAGACCAACCTGCTATAATTATTCCATAAACACCTAGCGAAGATATGGCAAACAAATAAAGTAGCCCTATGTTCGGATCTGACAATACCATACCATAATCAAAAGGTACAACGGCCCAAGCGACCAGACTTAACATAAATGTAGCCACTGGAGCCATTCTAAAAAGGGAGAAATTAGCACTACTTGGTGAAATAGGTTCTTTTATAATCAATTTCAAACCATCTGCTAGAGGTTGTAACAATCCGAACGATCCCACTACATCAGGACCCTTTCGACGTTGCACAAAAGCCATTACTTTACGTTCAGCTAGCACTAAAAAGGCTACTCCTAGTAGAAGTGGTAGAATTAAACAAAGTATTTCCGCTGGAACAGCTATGTACGTTTTCGATTTTCTATTCACTCATGATCGGGCCTGACCTGGTCGACCCGATCAAACTATTTCACTTATGATCTGGCCTGGTTGACCCAATCATGATATTGAAGGATGGGACCTTTTATCGAAAAACTCCGGATCCCGATAAGTTTTGAAGATGGTGCTCCTGTTACGTTACTTCGAATGGAATCCTCACTTGACTAAGCATAAGCGAAAACGCGGCTGAGAGTAAGCAATCCCCTTTGCTAGTGGTTGAGTCATGATCAGAAATATTGCGAAAGAAAGTGAAATGTCCTATCGTCGTCCCGGGTAATCCACGATGTCTTCATTTTATGTATCCATCTTGACTCGTTTTCGGTGTATCAATAATTCGTTGTACTACACTTTGAACTAACCTAGAGGCCGTGCTTAGGCGAAAATAGATATCAGTGAAGTAATCCCGGAACTCTAGAAATCGTTAATAATTTCATTTATTCCATTTTGTGAAATATCGCGAATCTAGTGGAAAAGGGCCCCTCTAGAACATTCCTTTTAATGGAATTGTTCATTGGGTTCGACTTGTTGTTCTAAAAAATAGAAAGCTGTCTCTCGTATGTTATTGTAAGGTGATTCATTCATAATATTTCTTATGTGCGGTTTCAAGATGCTCTAAAAGTATCTTTTTGAATCGGCTTTTGAGCTCCATTATGTGGACTTTCTCAATTTAGGAATTTGGGACTTGGTGGTAGTGGTCAATACTAACTGCACCGTCTAAATGCTCCCTGACCAAGTTAGCGTACTCGTCAGGGTTGAGTTGAGGGGGCAGCCCGTGCGCTAATTGGGCTTCGAGGTTGGCTATACGCGAAAAAAGCTCGCTTTCTACTGAGGCCTGTTCTGTCCTAAACTGTTCTAGAATGTTATTTGTTTCATAGGAAGATTCCAAAAGCACATTGATGCCGAAAGAATCTTCGGAACCGGTGGAGAGGCTATTCTGATTGAAGGCTAGACAAATAACATGACTGAGGTATGTAAATCAAACCTGTGAAATAGCTATCTAATATTAGATAGATATAGAATACCAAAAGCCTGATAATGGATTCCAAAATAAGCCAAATAAGCTTTTTTGCTTTCTTTTTCTTTTGTGCGCGCTTTTCGCCTGCCTTCCCGACCACGGATAGGCTACGGGGCTTTGCACTTCGGCCCCATTGTGTGAATACCACATCAAGGTGACAGGATTCGAACCTATGGCCCTCTGTACCCAAAACAGATGCGCTGACCAGACTGCGCTACACCTCGTCTCCCCCTCAGAACATATGGATCTACCCGATCGATAAAGACTCGAACCGCAGCGCTGTCGCCCACCCCGCTTTGGGCACAGGGAGGCGAGAACCACCGCTTTTAGGAAAGAAGCCTACAATTCTCTTTCACTTGCATTTTCTTTCGCTCTCGTTCTTCTTACATCTTGACCTTTTCTTTTGTCTTTCGAATTGTATCTGTGGCTACTGCTGTTTTGCCAGTCTGTCTGTCCCCACTAATGAACTCTCGCTGACCGCGCCCTATGGGGATCATCGAATCGATAGCAATAAGCCCTGTTTGAAGGGGTTCATATACAGAACGCCTGGAAATTCTACCCGGAGCATTCAATTCAATTAAGCGAGATTCCGAAGCTACAATTTCGCCTCTCCCATCAATAGGTTTAGCCAGAGCATTTATAACACGACCCAAGTTTAGCTCACGGGTATCTGAGCAATTCTTCCTGTTGCTTTTACAAAACTTCCCTCTTGATGCTAAACCTAGTGATTTGAATTCCACAATTTCTAAGAACGATATGCTTTTTTTCATTTTCCACTGTGAAAGCTTCTCTCAATCCCTCCCTAGTCCTTTCTTTCCTGGGCACAGGCTTACCTGGTTGACCGCCCACATTCATTCATTGTTCGTTCTGAGGTGGATTCGAACCACAGCAAGCGCAGCAAGGATTTGGAGTCCAACGCGCTAAACTAAAGAGGATTTTCAGTCCTCTGCTCTACCAGCCAGAACCTAGAAGGACACTGAACACCCGATTTGACATTAAAGACTGGAAACACTGCTTGTCAAGAGCACCCAGTATAGAATACTTTTTGAGTATGTTGGTAAGGTCCGGTCATCCGCTTCTGTGCTTGCACTTCTGCGTAACTAGGGGTGCAAGTCCAGTACAGCGTACTTTCATAATGGAATCAAAAGCGTCGTCCGGATATACATGAAAAATGTCTATATACGAGATTTATGACGTCCGGATATACATGAAAAATGTCTATATACGAGATTTCTGACACAGAATGTTGTTCTTTCACTTCCATCTTTGTAACTGACTCTCCGTTCCACTTTGGTTTTCGAGTAATAATTACCATGATTCATTTCTCTTACTGCTTGGTTCCGCATTGGATTTCGCCAACTTTTGTTTCGAAAGTGGTGTCACGACCGTGGGGATCAAATGGATGGTTCAGGAAAGTCTAGTGAAGCGGCACGGTCTAATCATATAGATGACCATAGTGGTATGGTTCCATAGAAAACTACTGGAGGCCATTACCGCCACCGAAATGGTTTCCATGCTCCGTTGGATGATTTTCCGATATCGCAGTATCAAGCTAGAACGGTTTCAATTTGTAGGACGGGAAAGAAACCTCATCCTTTGGTGCACACTAACCGATGAAGCTCAACCCTCTCTCGAACTTTTAATAAGCTTTTTAGAACAAAAAGTGCGAGTAGTTCAGTGACGGTCAAGCTTTCTTCCATCCTTCCTAGCTCCTCGAGCTTGCACCCGTCTCGCGCATCACTGCTTACGAAGAAGCATTCGCCAAGATTGAGGATTGGTTAGAGTTCCAACTCACTTGCAAAATATACGACGATAATGAGCTCGTTTCCATAAATAAAGGAATGGAGATGTCCGAAATTCTTTCTTATTACCCCTTTTAGTATTCGATTTGCTGAGCTAAATAAATAGAAAAAGATAGAAATACGGCTTTCGCAGAGGAAGTAATGAGAGCCATGAATAGGAATCCGAAATTCTTTCTTATTACCCCTTTCAGCACTACCATGCTGAAAACATGTGTTTTATATTGTCTCAATGCCAATCCACCACTAGAAATCCACGGTAATTCATGAAAAATCTCAAATCCCTCATTGTCAGCTATGAGAAATATACTACGTTATTAAGCAACCAAAAAGCAAATGGTACATGGGATACGTACGCAAATGCTCTATATGGCAATGCAAACTTGCATGACTACTGTATACACCACTAATGGACTTTTGTGGAAGTATTTCGACAATATGAAACATTCAATCAATAAGACCTCCCATAATATGGAATAAGATCAAACATTTGGTTTGTCGTGTAGTGATCTATCATAGATCACGAGGCCACCGAGACCCTAGTAGGTGAGGTGGGATAGAAGAGATTTCTATTCAAATCAAATGGATCATGAAAACAGTGATTATTGAACAGAATGAGATCGAAATTCCAATAGTTCTAGTCAGGAAGAATGAAGCAGATCCGAGTTCCCATATCTTACTCACCGGATGAGCGCTTTGGCAATCCATTCCACTGAAAAACATTATCCATGAAAGCATGAGAGACTGATTGTACTGTATAAGGGTGAGCAAGGGGAATGAAATGAGAATATTTAGTGAACCACCAACAATATGACTTCTTTGCCCCATGATTTGGGAAGACCCTCAAAGATAGATAAAGTAGGCAGAAGTAGGTAATGGCAGTGGATCTAGGAGACCAGGGTAGTGGCAATGCTCTCCCTTGACTCAGTGGCAAACTGCACACTCATGTAGAAAAGTTTCAACCAGGCAATCAAATCGCTTTTTGACCCTTTGATAAGTAGCCACAATGCCTGAATGGCCTCCTATGGGAGAGTTGTGAAGTGAATCAATGATTTGGTGTTTAAGAACAGCATCTGATCCCACATATATTCTTTCTATCTCAAAAAGAATCATTAACAAAGTAGGCAGAAATAGAAGGATGATCATCATTAGTTGATACAGTGGA
>CAJUXJ010001902.1:20000-30000 GCA_910589775.1 Avena eriantha | reverse complement strand
TTCCCAGGTCGGGAGGAAAAGGCCCATCTCACCTTCTCTTAGTCTTTAAGGAGGAAAACTCGGATATGTCAAATATTATGACATTTCAGTGGATCTTGTCCGATAAGAGGAATGTTCCTCATCGTATGTAACTTAGCGCACAAGGGAATATCATTCTGAATGATTGTTGGCCCAGTCTCAGGTCTATGACTTGAGCGATCACTCAATTGAGGGATCATAGTAGGGCCCCTACATCTCTTCCTAATGAGAAGAGAAATATAGGTAAAATCTAAAACTTCAAAAGGGTGATATTATGTATATCAGATAAGATCTAATTTATCATGATGATCCAAAAACAATTTGCGTTGGATATGAGTCGACGCTTTGATATTAACGGGACTTCTGTTGTAATGGCGGAACTCATTGAGAAACTAAATATGAATACAGTGGAATATTCAGATAAGGGTAAAATCAAATCATGGGTGAAAGTGGGATTTCATGAACCTTTTCCTAAAGGTGTGGAAACCGTTCAACTATATATTGCTTTTATGTATCTCCTATTGAAGCATGTCTATCCGCGAATTGATACAGGTGGGAATGGTTGGATCCGACTGACACCTGCGCTTGAGGCTCTTACGGGCTCTTTCAACCGCGATGAGAATGATCGTATCTATAGGCCTATTACGAAAAAAGCCATCATATTACGCTCACATGAAGATACCAAAGTCATGCCTTTGGAAATCCTAGGAAATATCCTATTTAGACTATTGAAGGATTTGAGCGAGGATTATAGATGTCATAAAATCTTTGCAGTGCACTTGAATAGATATTCTGCTACACTCTATCCTAATTCAAATGGGAGAAATCGGTTGCAGTCGTCAAAGAGTATTAATAGAAGAGAAGATATGATGACCACTTTGAGTATTCTCTCACAAAGTCGAATTGGATCTAGAAGGAATCACAACCTCACTCTTATTCGGAAATTTCATGGTAGTTTCTATAAATTGGAGTTAATTAATGAGATTCACTCAATCTATTCGAATTCGAATGAGGTGTGGAGGCAGAGGGGCGTCTTACCCGCTGAAATCAAAGCCATGGTGTCACGTATAAACTCTGGTTATTCTGAATTTCATCCCATTTTGGTATACCAAGCATATAAATATGGTAGAGATATTAATATGGAGGAACATTTCAATCTTGAAAGGCATGATGAGCTAGGCTATTGTTGTGCGAGGCGCCCACTCATGTATGCTGGTGATTGGCCATGTGTGTGTGTGCCATCTCTTCCAGTAGATGCACTGCTTTTTAAAGCATTAGCTAATATCTTAATGCGGGAATTTCTATGGATAAGAAACAATCTTCCGCGTAGATTAAGTCATTATAATGAAATGGTGACTTACCATGAGGAGTTCTGGAATGGTAAAACTGATGTGAATCGAGTAATCTCTGTGGATTTGAGTCCCAGTATCAAACATGTTTCTACGGAACGTGTATGGAGTACATTAAAGTGTCTACATAATATGGGAGTGATTTCTCATATCTTAAAGCCATTTTTATATCTTCCGATATATAATGCGTCGACTAACCTCCCAATTCCAGATGATAATTGTATACCACTGATAGGTGAATTAAGTGACGTCCTCCTGGATATCTTTTTTCAATATCAATTTGATAGCGAGGTCCTGACCCGATATGAGGATGTTCTTTATACGAGATGGGATACCAATGTCCTTCTAGCTTCAACAAGCAATGATTCATATCTGGTTGAGAGAGATGAGATTCGCAACATCTTAAATCATGTGAATCTAAGTGGATTTATTCATGTCTTAGAGCGTGATGGCGGGTGCCTGGGGGTTAACTGTTACAAGTCAGAGTTATTCCTTGATGCAGATGGTTATGTTAGTGTCATTCAAGCAGACGAGGGTGAGATTGACGATGATAGAGATTAGAGATTGATTTCTTATTTATATAAAGGGATAGAACGGATATCTTGATTATTGATTGAGTAATCTATTCATAATAATAATGAGTATCCCTCATCTAGGGAAACATGCTAGTTCTGCACATGGAAAAATCAAAGGCGATATAAGGTTCATCGATAGAGAAGATGGTTGTTCTACACAGTGAGGATACGGGTTTAAGAGTCGGGTGAGTAGGCTGGATTGCTAAGTTCTACCTCCGTTTGATCCTCTACCGGCTCTAGTGGTCATATAAAGGAACACAAGCGGGTAACCACTTAGGGAACTAGGACCCGGTATCTTAAATTCCACTGGAGTGACTTACTCTCGGAGGGAGCACCGGTTCTGGAATCCGTTAGTAGTACACGTAGGCGCGCGAGCACTATGATATCAGAACTTACTTTATTATTCAATTTTCGTGCTTAAACAACGATTCGCCCGTGGGATGATCAGTGGGGTGATGCCCTGTAATCATACATAGTTGGACTTGTGCGTGCCTTGCTTGTACAATCAGAAGCTGCAGGAGGAACCTTCCATGGAGGACAGGCGGTGAGCTCTGGATCCTAGGACTGTGACACGATGCAACACTTCCCATTTTAGGCGGAGCTTGCTTTGGCACTGTGGATACACGACCTTTTTGAGGACAATGTCGACTTGGAGAATACTCGCTCTTTAACTCGGAGTCGTAGAAGCTAGTGTTGTCTTGCTTGCTCGAAACGTGCTTGAGGAGTGATGTGTCTCGTATTCAAGCGACGTTGCAGCTTACTATCTATTTGAGCGACCACCAAGGAGCATCTTGAAGTGGAGTACGACGACTTCTGCTCCAAGGGAGAAAGGTATGCGCTTGTGAGGCGGCTTTTGCTTGCAGAGTTGCTTTTGAAGATGATCCACCCCCATTTTCTCAGAAGAGAAGTCTGAACATGTGTTTTTCCGGGGAGGAAGCTCGGTAAACTCTTTCTCGAATTTTGTTCGAATTCGTTGATCTGCCGAATCAAGATCAAGTTGGGTTCTTATCGAACCTAGTATGGTATGTCTCCTTCTTAAGCAACCGACTTCTTCTTGTATGACTTATTTAGAGAGTATATCAGGCCTCGGCTTCACGCCTGCAGCCGGTTTCTCTCCGTTCCGCTAAGACAAGTATGCCGTTGTCCTAGCCATCTCTTCCTCTAACGGGGCGCAGTCAATTAATACTCCTTATCTGCCGCATTGGTACGGGGGAGAGCACGGATGCATGGAGGGACAACAGGATCCCCCGAGATGGCTTGCTCCGGCCGGTGACACGTCTTGTGGACGATGCGCCGTGCTTGGTTAGTGACTATATCGACCAGAGTGCATGGACGTGGGACATGCCAAAGCTCAAAGCATATTTTACACCAATGGATGTCGATGTGATCCAAAACATTCCTAAAATAAGTTGTCCTCAGCTACAGCTAAACCCAAAACCTGTTCCTCTAGCTCAGCTCCGTTCTTTTTCTCGTGCAAACGGCTTTCGAGTATATAAAAGACTAGCGGAAAGGCCAAATGAGTCACTTTTACCCCTATCCGGCACTCAACTGATTGAAAAACAGAGTAGTCTAGTAGCATTATTGAAGCCTTTACAACATCTTCCATCCATGAGGCACCGAGAGAAGAGAGCCATTCAAGCAATTAAAGAAGGACCCTGGAGGTATTTAACCTCGAATGCTCGGAATGAAAGAATGACTATTTCCTTGCTGGAACATAATGACAACCGCAGGAATTCGGAATAAGACATGTTAAGTTTCTCCTCTTTCTGTCTAATGACTACTACGACATGCCTAGACTATAACATTCCTACGGAGTGCTGCCCATAGATTACGGAACACTTGGCATATGTTGATTGAGTCCCGGGTCCCTCACTCGCTCTACTTTGAATCACGAATTAGCGTATGAAAAGCGGCGATCTTTCTCTATTTCTTCCTCTTCCACCAAAACAAACAAGTTGTTTTCGGGCGTCAGGCAAACTTAGTTCTTCGTCCCTCCGGTAATTGGATTGATATATAAGGATTGGGGTTGTCACCCGTATGCTTCTTATCTTTGGCTTCGAACAAGGGGAGTCCTTTCAAGCTTCATCAAATCCATGGCACAAGGTATTTTTTTCATTATAGAATCGAGCAAGAATCGGATTGTGAATTAGGATTGTATGCAAGAAGGGATTCGGAAACAGGAAAGCGAGTCAAGTAATCCGAATACGTAGCCACTCTCATTCTAATGCTTATATCCTGAACTAGTTCACCGAACAAGGGACAGAACTACTGACTAAACTGTAGCGAGCTAATACCTAAACTTGCACTCTGAAAAACATTCATTCCATTATTTGAAGCTAAGGTGCGGGAAAAGAATACATAAGGTTAGATATGAACTAGTTGACTGTTCGATTGAGGGACTACGATGCATTTGACTCAGGTTTTTATTCCATTCCAGGATTCATTCATATTCGACCATAACGAGACTCAATAACGAAACTAGGGCCCTTGCTTTCCCAACTGGAGCAGGAAACTTCCAACCAAATAGGAGGCAGAAGAGATAAATGACAACTATCTCTAGAGAATTGAAAAGAGGTGTGCGAACTATGTTATTGAATCGGCCATGAAAACCTAAAATGAAGGAATAGGGGGTAAAAGGAAGTATTGGCAAGGCTGTAACATTACATGCAGGTCCTAGCCTACGTTCGTTGGTGGTTGACTACCGGGAAAGGGCAGAATAGCAACAGTGAGGAAGCATACCACCCAAAGCAAGAGGTGAACAAATATTCAGCTGAGCTAACAAAGCTTCAGAGTCCAGATCATACCAGCCAGAACCTGAGGTGAAGATGTTGATACCTTAAATGCCTTTTTACATATTTTCGATTACCACAAATCAGGTGATTGTAGCTTACCTTCTCCGTGGCTTCAAGATTCTGTATGCTATCTCTTTTGCTTTTTTCTATCTAATTGAATCTACATTCACTCGCTTATTCCCAAGTAAAGGAACGAACAAGGAGGCATCAGGACCAGAGAATCACCGTCTAGTACCTCCGTACTCGCTCCTACTTTATTAATTAGGGAGTGTTCCCTATGAAAAGAACAAGAAGGCACTGTACTTTGAGTAGGAAACATTTCCCTACTTCGCTTCCCTGCTAACGGCTACGACTACGGCTATGGTTCTTAATCGAATCCAATAACGGAACGGCGGCCCATCGATATCCTTTCCCTCAATACCGGTATCATACCAAGGAAGCAGGCATTGGCAAAGAGTTCATCTTTATCCAGCCCTCGGCATCCTATGCACGTACGAATTATCTAGTTGTATCCTAGCGATAAGTAGCACTAGCGTTAGTAGAACAAGCAACGGCGCCTCTGTTTCCTATTCCTAGCGAACTAAATCAATTAAATAGACCAGGGCTAGGAAATCAATCAATTATCTAGTTGTAGACGTCAACAATTAGGATCGGAACAGCAGCGTGATCAAGGCAGGTAACTTTATGCAGTATCTGCTACAAAAAGAAGGTTAGAGAACTGGTTCCATCTACTTTATCCTTGGGCATGAAGAACATGCTTCTTTCTCAATTTATAGGAATCGTTAACCGCAACTCTCCTTTTCAGGCTTGGATTGGTTTTTTGATGCAGTAGAGAAGCCGTTTCCTTTGAACTTGGTCCATCGGACAGATATAGACATGGAGAAGCTTTTCAATGTCAATCTTTCACTACTTTGTTTGGACCTTGCTTCTTCACTTAATGCTTGCTTTCCGTCTTGCCTTTGCTGGGCCTACGATAGGCTGTACTCCAATACGAAATAAGATTGTACATGAAGGTTGGTGAAAAGCAAAAGAAGCAATTGGTTCTCAAATGCCGTGACGTCACCTAGCTTTATTCTATATTTCTCATTCTATTGGTATGTATAGTGTCTTTCATCTGCTTTTTCATTCATTCTGCCCACAGCCGTTAGGTATTATGACAAAAGGAACCAGCATGTTGCTCCTGAATCTACAGATAGAGAAGAGGGCACGTCTCTTTTTCTAGAAGCCGGTCTATGTTCTTATTCTTAATCGAATTCTAAAGAAACGTCAGTTTCAAATCACTTCCATTGGGCTGAGCGGGTCATATATGCCTTTTGGCTTTCACCTATGTTATGTATTCTCTCACAATCACTCCTAGCAATAAGTGAAAAGGCGGCTATCGATACTGTCCCAACACCTCCTCTTCTGTGTCTACTTCTCCATTCTAATTTCTGACAGGTTCACGCCTGCTTGTGTATTGGTTATAACCTCTGTACTGTATTTTGTTTGGCTTAAATTGCCAAATGGCGAGACCAGACCCCATGAAGCTTCTAAGTCTGATGTTGATTTGCAAGAATCAGATTTACCAACGGGAAGAACGCTTAGTGTATCCGCGGTGGGTGAATCTTAGGAAACTCGCCTTGTCCGAACAAAAGCGGGAGGTAGGTAGGTGGTAGTTAGAAGGATTCCTTCGGGGAGCTGCTTCTTCCTCTGGATTCCCTTCTTCTATAGACAGACCCCCGACTAGGGCAGCAGCGTTTTAAAGAAATACGAACAGTTTGGTTTTCAGTGAGCCCGCTTCTTAGTGATAGGTTTCTAAAGTATCTATCGCTATGTGCCCCTCCCCGGAAAAAAAACAAATAGGCTCGGGCAATTATCAGCTTAGGGACAGCAAGCGGATAGTAGATCTGGCTCCATCCCTTGAATCCGCTGTAACTGATAGAATCTTGTACGAGAGACCGGCAAATAAATAAGGAAACCCGCTTAAAACGCTTTTTAAGTAGAAGCTGAGCCATTACCTGCTAGCATATCTCCCCACCAGGACTCCCCCCAAAGCAAAGCGAAACCCGTTCTTTAATTCAATACCTAGAGACGCTCCAGTCCAAGTTGAGGCGCAGTAGGAGGGATTTCTGTCACCATTATTTATGGACCACGTAAACATACTTTTTTAGTTTAGATTCTTATGCTGGACCTGCAGCCCTAGCCTGGGACACCACTGTGCGACATAAGATCGGATCAAGTTATGATTTTCTCATTAAGAAAGAGTACCCGAGAAGAATAGATATGATCCGGAAACACTCTTATTCGACGAGGCGTAGAGCGTTTGACTTTCTTCTTTACAATTAATTTCCTTAATGCGCATGAATGAGAGATTACAGCACTTAGTATGAGCATATCGGCCTATGGAAGAAAGTTCGTATCGTATTAGTGCGCTTTAACTCGAAAGCCGTTAGCTACAACCTTTGATCGTGGTTTGGTATCCAAATAGGAAATTATATCCAGTCCCTCGCTACACTATTTAGACGGATTGAAGCTTAAGCCAGATCGAACCTGTCTGAGTATATGCATTGATCCTAGAATAGATTCACAAGCTGAAGGGAGCCTCCTAAGAAGAATATGACTAAATACTCGGGTCAATCCCCCATTGGGGAGGGTATCACGTTTGGTGGAGTTCGCTATCAGCCAAACTTGAGCTCTTTTGACAGTCCTAAGAAAATCACTAGTGCCTAGGAATACCCCCTTCTTCACCAAAGGGTGCGGTTAACTAACCCAATTCACCGGGATCAGACGCTATGTCAGACATTTAGCTAAGACGTTATGCTCTTTTGATTGAATTAGAAGATAATTCAATCCCTAATTGGGCGTACCTTCGTTGACATCGAAACGCGCTCGCTTGAAGCCCCTACGGAGGCGGGTTTGTAAGAGAAATAAGAGGTGAATTAGCGCAGTTAAGAACTTCCTAAGGGCTACCACCGGTGGCAACCTAAAATAATGGATCAATTGGAGCTTATTTGTTAAAGCCACCACCCTGGTATCACAGATCCAACTTGGTTCAACGATAGAAACAAGAATTTCAAGGGAGAAATATTAATGGCCGCCGCATCGCTCGTGTAATTTGCTAATCAAAAATGCAACATTTAAGTGCATTTCAGTAGCTTGAAAACGAAGTCATTGCGACAGGCTTCACTATTTTACAGATTACTCTAGGCAGAATCCACCGACTTCAATAGCCAATTGGACCACAGCCTCCTTCAACAGGAGTAATCAAAATGCTTTCTACCCTCGCCTACTTCTCCGGGAGACCAGTCTAAAACCAACCAAAAGGTGAACAAAATAAGTCATAACAGAGGTTTCGAGAGTGCCCAACTGAACCACCCGCTCTTAGATTCAAGAATTCGTGGCCTGAGCTTCATTCATTGATTATTCGGGTGCATTCCTTTCGCACCCCGGTTATGAAATTCCGTACTCATTAAGTGCTGGACCCCTTCATCGTCAGATTTAGGTTCACCGCTAGCATAGCATTCTCAAATGCAGATTGCTCCCCGCTTGAGCTACCATACTTTGTTGGATTTACGACAGACCCCCCTATCATAGTTGTCCCTATAGATATAGAGATCGCCCTGGTGTTATTAGTACACACCTACCCTGGGGTACCATTCAAGGGAAACGGGAGGTTTCAACCTGTATCATCCAGCGAATTAAGACCCCTCGCCAGGAGCTTCCCCTAGAAACTTTCTAGCTTCATCAATCAATCGAAGTTCAATTTCATCATCATGAGAGCTGTTCAAAGCCGATCCTAGCGTGTTTTATTAGCCCACTGAGCTAGAAAACCCCTCTACCGGGATGGGATGTATTGTATTATGCGCTTGTCCCGATGAAGCATAGGATCTGATAGAAACACGGGGTTTTTTTAGATTCCTCACGCTCTCTTTTCAGGATTGATAATGAGCCTGGAGATCTGAAGTCTACTTCTTCTGTCCAGGCTATTCCAAAAAAGCCCCATAGTATTTCGTATTGCATGCTTGAACAAGATTCGTCTTTCTATAATAGGTCAAACTCTCTTCATTGAAGGCTGTACGTGGGTATCCATCTGAGATACGGTCTGCGGGTCATCCACATCAATGGGTACAAAAGCAGTGAAACCTATATCTCAGTTCCCACCGGTCCTATTTATTAATCCAAATGGCTAGTATCTTTCTTTGCACCTATGATAGTTGTCTCAGTTGGCAAATGGATTGTCCAATGTGACATTTAGTTGGCTATTGCATTTTTAGGCTCCTAGAAAGAACCCGCAGGTACTATTACCACAGGTGGCTTCGAATCCTGTTTGGGATTCGTTTGCATCTCGGTTAAGCTTGAATCCGTCCATTCGTAGATCAGCTAAAGTGGTTCTCCCCGGTTTTTCAAGGTCGTTCTTTCTTATTTTGCTTCGTCCTTTAGATAGCTTAGTCAATAATGTAGGATCCTAATTCAAATGGGAAAGAATTCTTTTAGAAACAATGATTTTCGCTCCATTATTCTGAACTAGAATCTACTTGAACAAGAAAATGTTTTATATATGTTGGCAATCCATAAATTGGGTGTTTTCTTGACCTTTTCCGCTATGTTTTGCTTATAAAATAAGTCAATATGGAAATTCCTCCAATGGAGTTCTTGTGCTTTTTGCATTATTGCTGCGTGCAGCATAATATCATGTATCATATGCTTTCTATAAGAAGATTGATTCTGATTGTCAATTGATATCATCTTAGGGTTACATTCCCTTGAACAGTGTTCTTGGCAAAACAGATTAACCAACTCATCCGGGTTGATATAACACAAAAGATCATTCAAGTCCCGCACTTTAAAAAGGAGTCGATTATTCACTGAATCATATACACGCATATTTGAGATTATTATATCTCGTAAGTGGCGAACATTTTAAGTTCAGATTGTGGGGATGTATCAAACTATTCCTTAGTAGACTATATCCGTCATCTCTATTGAGATTCGTGAAATAAACGTTAATACTCCTTTTTTCATTTTTCACTACTCTTGTTAAACTAGTTAACAAACTATGTACTAACTGTGAACCTCTCTCAGATAGAATATTCGTCACACGTGAGTCATCAGTGGTAATGGCTTTCCTAACGGGTAGTTGATTAGGTATAACAGGAGAGTCTGAAGTGGGAAATAAATGATTGGCCTTCAAAACGAGTGGTTGATTTGGTCTAACCATAATGAAAGCGGCAGAATAAGGGATCTTGCAATTGTTGATATCTCTTCATATAGACAAGTGTTTTGATAT
>CAJUXJ010001902.1:0-12500 GCA_910589775.1 Avena eriantha | reverse complement strand
CATAGAAGAAGATCCATTCGAGTTTATTTCGATTCATCGAGCTGTGGTGATAACCAAACTCAAGCTAGGAAGGAGCCTTGGCCGCTATTACTTTTAGGCCTCATGGGTCGAGGTGGAGGTGGTGTAGTTCTTCTTCCCGGTAGAAATCAATATCCAATCTCTGGGTATCTTTATAACAAACTGGATAGAAAGCTGAATAATCTCTTAATTGGAAGTGAACGTGGTTTCACGTATTTCATATTCTGCTTATTAGATCAAAGCTTTCAATTCGTTGTTGATTATTTCTGGTTTCTCATACCTATCCCGTTTTTGTATTTGATGCATAAATACAATCGTTTTCATCTACAATAGATAATCGATTCACATTGCAATATAGAGCACCTTCACACAGATTTTGTTATGTAGAGAATTTCGACTATCAAACAGAAAATCAAGGTATCAGCATTTTGAGGGATTTCCTCTCGACAAAAACGGAATTTCTTGGCAGTAGTCAACCTAAAGTGCAATCCTCCAACTATATGAAGTATGCTATTCCAGCTTATTACAGATTACTCAATTATGTGAGAGTTTCCGTTTTGGTCTTGTCTGTGGTAACAGGCTCAATCTAGTGTTGACACTGTGCATCGTTCATATGCTGGAGCAGGTTTGAAATGTATTATCGAAGGAATATACTCTTCGATTCTTGTGCAAATCAGAACAGCTGTGTATTCGCCTCAAGATAAGCGAAAAGTATATATACTATTCAATATGCTACTTATCGAGGGATAGGAGTAGTAGTCTGGTATAAGTTGTCAATCATTTCCCGCAAAACCTTTTCTCATCCCTGAGCCACATGGAAGGTTCTTGACCCTACTGCTGTGGTTGAAGGTTACAAGAAAGTCACCTTCTGGATTACAGATGATCTCAATGCTATGGTGCTAAATGCTTTCTCCTCCGCGAGCCACCCTTTCGCGAGATAATTCCCTGAATCAATATTGGGGGTTGCTGGGGGTGCATCCATGATTGAAAAAGATCGAGTCACATATTAGGTTTAGCTATAATGATAGCAACCTTTATCACAACAGGGATACTGAAAACAGCTCACCCGATGCTGGCGTGAAGCTCCCTGCATACATAGGTAATAATGAAGAAAGAAAGTGGTTCAAGTGATAGCCAAATAGTAAACCAAGAGGTTTTGTTTGGTATGGAGTCGAATATGGGCAGAAAGGGAATCAACCTATTGGCGGATGGTCACGTTGTAGTAGAAACCATTGACGCACGACTACACTGATTCAGATGAAGAAGAATCTGATTGATGGGTTTTTCAAAGGTTCAAATAAAGGGTGTAATGAAACATGTAGAGATGTCTTCTCCAGCTGGTTCATCTCGGTTGTCATATTGAATTGCAAATTCTCGTATAGTAATAGTTCCTTCGGTTTCCTCCTACCTAGCACATTCTCTGTTGTCTACGCCAATATTTGACCTGCGAGTAGAGTGTGGCTGGCGTGACTTGACAATGGATAATTGGTATGGAAGGCCATACGAGTTTCGAAGAAGTTATGGGAGTCTTTCTCTCTACTGGTTCACAAGTACGGGCCGGGGCTATTACTTAGGCTCCAGTACAGGTCGGGTAGTGGAATCCATGTCAAACAGGAAAGCGAGATCAGAGCCGGTACGGACACAGAGGCGAGATCGAGTCGTCGCCGGGGTAGAAGAACCCTAGTCCGACTAGGGATAGTCGTTTACAACACGTTTTTTTCTCACAAGCTCCCTGCTGCCCTGTCCTCCAATGAGGAATTGAACGCCATGTCATTTCGTTTTGTTCTGAGATGGAAGCCTGAACTAGAACTACTTGCAAGCAACTAATTGAAATAGCTGATTCGATAGCAAGAGGAAAGAGAACAGCATATTCTTTTAAGAGCCCAAAGGGACCGGAACAGTATAGTCTCTCTAGCTGCCTAAGAGCAACCCCTATTTGTCCATCCAAAGTCAACCTATTGCCCCAAGACCATCCCTCAATCCCGACTGTCCTAATTCTGCTCTAGCTCTAGGACAAAGGAAAGGGGAAGACTTCCTCTAATAAAGGAGGAAGGAGAGATTTTCATTCAACCAAAAGCCAACAAAGAACCGGAACCGATACAGTCGACGGTCAAGGTACCAAGACCGAGACCGAGACAGTCATTAAAGCAGTCAGAGTCGAACCGAAAGGAGAGGCCCAACCATTAACCAGATCAAACCGTATTCAATATCAATAGCAGCGGATATTGCGATAATCCCCATAGCTGCTATTATGCGACAGCTGATATTGCGATAACCGATTCTTTCTAACTAAGAGTAGATTCTTACATGTTTGGAGTTTTGTCTGGATCCAGGTACCTCAACTATTGGCCTTACATGGCCTGACATGGGTATTCCCTCTTTCTAGTCCCACTCTTCTCCAACAGAGCTCCCTCACTGAGGCGAGCATTCGGCATTCCTAGTATGCTCCACTCATTCTACGCCAAGCACCCATCACGGGATCAGAATCACACTCTAGATCATACCTTTCACGAAAGAAAAGGACAGGCAGCCGCTGCTAAACCAAGATCTCCATCTCTTGACTCCGTCAATCAATCTGACCTTATAGGGAACTAAGGTATATTTACCATAACGAGAGGTGTGCACCTACTAAAGGGAATAGAAAGATCTTGGGCACAAATACTCAACTTTTCACGAAAGACATAGATTCACCAATGATTGGTTGGACTAAATAAAACATTTATTTGCTCAGAAGAAGGCTGTGAGAATGATTTCTCGTACGTAGTCTTTCCTAGGACCATTCCAACAGGATGCTCAGAGGTGGGTGGAGAAAAAGCTCAAAAGGCATACTTCCTGCGCTTTCATAGGATCTAAATCAGTCTTCACCCTTTCGCTTTTCAAAAGCCCCTCGCAATAATATGTAAATTCGTTTCGCAGAAATTCAGAGATTTTCGATCTCCTCGAAAGAAAATGAGTTCGATCAGCAACACCGGTCTCCGCAGCAACAGGATAAAGACCTTCTTTTTAACCATAACCTTTCTCTGCTGCATGGGAACCAACTTGGCATAGTTACGAGGTTCCCGTTCTATTTAACTAACACTAACTGAAGCTAACCGAAGCTTCTTCTCATGCGACTCTTGGATCGAAAAGGAGGCTGCTGGACTGGACCAACGGTTGAAACTGCCAGGCACGGACTAAAAGCTGGGCTCAGGGATTCCCGAGTCAAACGACTACCATACATAGCATAGAGCTTCCAGCTGCACTAGTGTACAGAGAAGACTGGATGTGAACATGAAACTTTACAGGAAGAAGAATCGCCCCACTTTCCCTCTTGGAAGGAGCACTAGCCCTGTAACCCTCTAAAGAGGAAGAGAGTGTAATGCCTTAAAGATCGCATTTTTGATTATGATTGCTCTAAACTAAGAAGCGACGGGCCCTTCTTGAGTGAGGAAGCGGTTTTCGGGAATGGAATCCGGTGCTACTTTTTGGTATAGAATTGGACAAGCAACTTCTTTGCCGAACTACTACTTCAAAGAACTCCCTTTTCTTGCAATCCCCTTCTCTCGAGCTTCAGCTTGACCAGAAAGAACTCCTATTTGGCCTATCGAGTTCCGCTAAGACCTCTTTGACTTATTACGTACGCCTTAACCTACCTGGTAACTAGCGACTCATTGTGGGAAATCCCATAGGCCTATCCTCCTTGGGCTTATCCCTAACTACTTCCACGGAGCCATATTCAAGGTGGTTAGACCTACTTCCTCGGGTTGGAATCCTCCGTTTTGGAATACTTTAACCTCATCCGTCCTGTGACCTATCCTCAGCCTCAGTCGTAGCCTGATCCACTCTCTTTTTCCCAGCAAGTGAATGCGAGTCCAGTTCACCTTCGGCCTCGAAACCAGTTAGGTACGAGGAAAGAGTAGGGATGGAGTGTGAGTTCCGATCCTCTCTTCCCAGGCAAGAAGGAAATTGGACGGTCTCAGCCCAGAAAGTGAAAAGAACGAGATCTAGAAAGAATTCTACTAGCTGAACGAGGCTGTGAAAGAATCTCTGTCAGGTGGTGCAGATGAATAAATAAGCCAAGCCCTGCTTTTTCTCTTTTAGCCTTATCCGCTCTTGAATGGCTAACTCTCCTACATCACCTAGTTCTTTGTCACCCTTATAGGTAATAGGAATGAAAGAAGATTCATCCTAAGAATTGGCATACGTTGTGGGAGTCAGGGCCCTTAGGAAAGGAAAATGAACCGCTGCTATTGAGGCATAGCTAAACGAGAAGTAGATAGATTGGATAAACAGCGTAATAATGATAGACGCTTCTTCGGCACACATGGAGACATACCTCCCGTAGCTGACCCTGAATTCAAGGATACTGCCGGCTTTGTTACTAACTGATAGAAACCCCTTAATACAACGTTGTTCATAAATGTCATAAGGTAGGTAGAACCCGGTCTTGCGCTCGTCCGGTTAAGTGGCACATTGTGCTAAGTGCTCGACCGTTGGCTGATCTCAGCTGTATCGCCTCATACAAATTAGTTAAGCGAGAAAACAAACGGCTACATAGGAGCTCTATGGTGGACCACCAGCAGGAAGATCGAATGGCTTAGCGCATCCTGCGCCTACTGGACCTGACTTCGTAGGATACTCTGATAGACTAGTCGAATGGCAATGGCCTAGTGGTTGTATCTGCTTGCCGATTCCTATTAAGAATACGAGAGTGACAAATGAGATGGAGATCTTGGCTATCATCAAACCATCCTCCCTCCGCTTATCTCTTTCCTTCTATATGATAAGTCTACTCGCGCCTCAAGGGCCGGTCATTTACGCTTCTCCACTGCATGAACAGCATTCCCAACTAGATCTGTACGGCTTCCGTTGTCTCCTTTTCGATTCCCGACTCTAGCTCACAGGTATCCATAAGAAGCGACCGGCCCTGAATGCTTAAACCTATCAATCCTCTCCTAAATTTCTTTCTTTTGTCGTTGGGCAAGGAGCTCAAACAATCCATTCAGCACTTTCCGATGGGGACCAAAGCCACTGGGCTACCAAGAAGTCGGGATTCAGTTCAGTCCCGTTTTCAAGATCCGGTTCAGTGTTTGGGGATGGCTTGGTCCAAGCCCACATCCATAGTAGATGGACTTGAGCAGGCAAGTATGCCACCTACTGATATGATTGATTATGACAATTATGATATGGACTGGACGGTTGTGCAACCGATTCTACTGACTCGCTTACCCCCGAGAACACCTAAGACATGGGGGTTATTTACGCGAGTAAGCCTAGCAAGGACCAAGATCTCGATCACAAACTATCAAGAAGAAAGATCAAGATTCACTTTTGTCGGGCAAAGAACTCTCTTGAGGAAATGACTTCGCTCACTGAAGACCAAGCAGCAGCCATTCTAGATGAAAGGACACAAGCCTAAAACTGGAATGCGGATCTATTTAATCTGGAAATTCCTATCTTCTTAAATAAAGAGTTGCCTATCTTAAGAAATGCTGGTATAGTTGACTTGCCTCTGTTCTCGCACCGTGTCCTGCCAGGGTCTGAACCATTAGGTAGAGTTTCAGCTGAAAGAAAACCAGGTCAATCTTCCGATCGCGAGTCTTACAAGCTTGAAACAACTTAAGCACAGGCGGGAGTCGCCCCTTTTAAAGTCAGTATTTATGCGGCGCTGAACTAACGAGCGGATACCTAACCTTCGAAGGAGAAGAAAGACGGATGTATCTTTCATTCATATCGATCAGCGTTTGAACACCTCTCCGCAACTACTTCCCGAATTAAGTCTGGAGGCTTTGCATCTGTATTTGGAGGCTGGGTATGCATCCATTGATTCTAGCACTTGGAGCTTTGAACGCTCGAAAGAGAAATACAATCTCAGCCCTACAAGTGGGTCGGTAGGGACTGCTCTGCTCTATTCAGTTCTGAGATATCAGTATCCTTCTTTTCCCTGCCCTTCGTGGCACAAATATGATGTTTCCGTCCAGAGATGGAGCTCAAAGGCGAAAGGCACTAAAGATGTTTCATCAGAATTGCTATTGACATCGACTCGTCAGGTTCGAACTGACATAGGCCTTACTAAGACCTATATTCTTCCATGAAGGAGTCGCAAAACTTCTGTTAGGTTCTTATCTTAGATTCCGTCTGTCTCGGAGTCTAGTTCTTCACACAATAGAAAATCTGAATAAAAAATACGGAGCATATGTTGGTTTAGAATTGCTCGGGAATTCATTGATAGTGACTTTCAAAGTTCTAGGGGGGCTCGTCTACTCCTCTTTTTTCTCGATCGAGCCGCTTTCCCTCATTCTACTCGTCCAGCCCTCTTCACGAACTTGTACAATCAATGCCACAAAGATAGCAAACTCGATTATCGAATATATAAGGAAGGGGCGACGGTTTGGCACCAGATATCCGGGGGTGTGGAAAGAGCAGCTGTGAAAGCGGAAAAACCATCAAAAAACGACGATTGCTCGTGAAGGTTCCACAGAAAGACCCCTTGGTTCTGGCAAACAGATCACAATTACAGGTACCTGGGAGCATACCGATGGAATGAACAAAATACGAACTGTTAACATAATATAGTCATAGATCTTAGGTTGTAACTTGATCATGAGCGAATTTGTTGATGTTGCACCCACGAAGTATGGAAAGTGCCAAACATTGGGAACTACCCGGGGAGGAGTTAGGAGCAGGAACAAGGAGAAGCGAGAACCACTTAAATGGAGGATTCTATTGTATTTCAGCCTTTGTTCCCCATAGCAACTGGGGATCGAAAAGCACCAAATTTGATGACTTATTAAGGGAAAGACGAAGTAAGAGCATGCTATTGAAGACGTTGCAACATATGTCGGGGGGGCCTCCGTTGATTGTGTACAAACAAAATACGAGTCCAAAGGTAGGGTAATAAAGGGTTTAGCTAATGGAGAAATTGACCTCTTCCGGGAACCAGTAACGCGTAAACCATGTCAAACCAAGACCGATCAATATCCGAACGGAACGGATTCGAACTCTCCTAGAAAAGTTTCCGGTGCGAAATTCAAAAAAATGAGTAATTCAAAGGAAAAAAGCATTTGAGGCATGCGCCGGACTGAAGAGACTGATTCCTTTCTCCGGGACCATTTCATTGATTGCAAAGAGAATCCTGCACTCTCTTTGCAATCAATCAAATGAACATTGCTCAAGACCACGAGAAGGTCCCCCTAGAATCTGCGGCTCCTCTTTTTATTCAATTATGAAATGACTCATTTAATGGAGATTTATAGCATCATTCAAGTAAATGCAAATTGAGATCGTAGAAACATGAGCTTGTGATATAGCTACACCTAATTCCAGACCGGTTAATGCTAGAATTATAAATAAGGGACCAAGATCTCCTATGAAATAGAAAAATATTATTCAGAAATAGCATAGTCCAAGCAAACCCACTTAAAATCTTGACTAAACTATGACCGGCCATCATATTAGCAAATAAACGTATTCCTAAGCTAATGCACGAAAACAATAAGAGATTAGCTCAAGGAGTACTAAGAAAGGTGCTAACCGCAAGTGGGACTCCCGCAGGTAATAAGAAGCTAAAAAAAATGAAGCCCATGTCTTTGAAATCCAACGATCGTAATGCCTATAAAAATGGAAAATGAAAGAGCCAAAGTAATGAGAAAATGACTTGTCACTGTGAAGCTAAAGGGTATCATACCCTGGGGATTACGAAATAACGAAAAAGTAAAAGTGACCGAGATACGAGGGAAAAACTTTTGTTTCACATTTCCGGAAAGACCACCTATTTGTTCGTTTACCAGGTTCAGCACGAAATCATAAATTTGCTCTACCAAGGATTGCAATGCATTTGGCACTGACTTTCCACCTCCCTTTTTCGTAACAACAAAAAACCCAACGAGGACCAAAACGAGAGTCAACAGCATAGACAAGGATAGATTTGTGAATGAAACAAAAAAGGAATTAATAAAATAACTTAATGGTTCCACCGGGGCCCCACTCTCCAGTTTTTCATGGATAGCAGCGCCTAACCTACTATCGGCAACTCCGTTACGCATGACGTCTAGGCATAGAGTATGCCAACTTTGTCCATTGTCGAACTGATTCAAAATTAAGCTACGTCGGAATTCCCACAGCTCATTATACGACCCAGCATACCCCATACCCCGGATATACTGTCCTACCTGAACCCATAGGTCAACCCGTTGGTCGCCTGAAGGCTCCGCGTATATTCGGTTTCTGTTGTTCATGTTACATAAATCATAACCCAAGAAAGAAATTCAAATTATGTGAGTGAATTGGCGCATGCAGTCGCCCAGATTCTACGAAGTACCTAGAATCACATGAAAACCATTCAAGTCGGTGGAGACTTTACTTATGCAGAGGCGGGGACAGGATTCGAACCTGCAGTCTTCAGGTCATGAGCCTGATGAGTTGACCAATTCCTCTACCCCGCTTTAGTGTAAACTAGAATTTACATACAGAAAATCGACTTCTAAAAAGGCGGATACTTTACATGTTCCCCTCGGGATACCTGTAGATTACATATGCATCTGGATATTGTTTTAGATCCAGCTAATGATACAGGAACCGTTGGCCAGATGAATTCCAGCAGACATGTAGATTCAAGTTGGATCTACATAAGTGAAGTGAAGTAAGCTAGATCCTGACTACTAAATAGCTACATAGGTATGCTGAACAGAAAAGTGAAGGGATATGTATGGTCTAAACCCATTTGAAGTGTAGTCAGTAACCCAAGGGTCTATCATTTTAGTAGGCCGATCCTAAAGCATTGGTAACTAGAATGTAAAGCCTAATTAGGTTTCTTTGATTCAAGCTAACATAGATCTCCGGTTAGTCAGATCCATGCATCTAAGATTTCAGCGAAATGGTATTCAAATAGCTAAGATAGCTTAGTAAACACTTCCTGATCACTTCTGCATATTCAATAGGTTCGATTTGGCTTATTTCAGGTACTTTTGGAGGGCTTCAGTAGGATTCTGGGAAGGAAGTGCTTATTTTAGATTTCTTCTTATCTAAAGCAATTATGCTTGGACCTGAAATGTCACATGCTATGTGTTCATATGGCCTAGAAACAGCTTGATCCACCTTTTTAGGGAATGCCTCATTAATGTGTCAACCCACTCTTTTGTGTAATATGCTGCACGGGACACCTGGAAATGCCATTTATAGATAGTTAGAATGTGCTTGCTGATATCGAAACACTCCTGGGGACGCCTGACCAACGCTTGAGGCTCTTGTAGAAAGAACTCTATTTTGATCTAATCACCGGAACAGCTGGGAAGCTCTTGCTTGTAACATAGCTCTCTATCTCCGCTCAAGGTTTCGTACTTGGATTCAGTAAATTCTAGTAAGACAGGGCAATGTTGCATAATCTGGTTCAAGCCGCTTTCGCTAGTAGTGGAGTTGTGGAAGAAGGGAAAGATGTCGGAATCAGCGGATTCCTATTCGTAGCTCATGTTCAACGCTAGCTGGTACGAGGGCCCAAGGCTCGACTAACAAAGGCCAATGGATGGTTATCCTGAAGCAGAACAGCACCAGTGCCCGAATCAGATGCATCAGTTTCTAGCACAAACTGCTTGTTAAAGTCAGGTAAAGCAAGTACAGGTGCACTGATTAATTAAATTTCAACGCTTGAAAGGAAGTCTCAGATTCCGGAGTCCAAATAAAGGCACATTCTTGCGAAGCATATTAGTGAGGGTTTAGACAGAACTCCATAATGTCGAACAAACTTCCGATAGTATATCCAGATATACCAAGAAAGCCCCGAAGTTCTTTGACATTGGTTGGCCTCCTTCACATCCACAATTTGCATTTTTTATTCATTGGTAGAAACGCCTTGTTGACTGATGACATGCCCCAGATAAGCAATGCTACGCTGAGCGAAGGAGCACTTAGACCTTTTGATACGCCACTGATACAGTTGCAGCAACTTCAAGACTTCTGTGAAATGTGCCAATGAGCCTCATAAGAATTGATTGTGCCCAACAAACGCAGAGTGCGAGGTGCCTCAGTACCAGTAAGTGCTGCCTTCGAGATCACACATAGCTCTGCATCTGCTGCAGCTTCACTAATAGAACCGGAAGGAGTTTCATCAATTGCATCCGCTGAAACAGCATCTTGAGGCAGCAGGCCCAGAAGTTCCTCGATAACATGAAGTTACACTGTAGAAGAACAAGCATGATTCGGGCTCCATTTCTCACCACAGTGAAGCAAAGCCCCCGCGCACGGCGATACGCCCGCAGCGTCTTGAGGCGATCGTCAGTCGACAGAGAACGCGAGTTCTCCGCGCCACGTCGATCCCCCGGAGGACTTGGTGTTGGTGGAGAATGTACATAACGAGTCGCTGAGCGAGAAATATCTCGGAATGCCATCTGATGTGGGCAGCTCGAGAAACGGGTAAGACACTTGGCACCTCTCTTCCTGTTCAAACAGATACGAAATCCAGGGAAGATCATGGTACATAGCTCTGAACAAACAAAGCTAATACGACGCCTGACGGAATTCTTCTTTATTTTTTCAATTTGCATTAGAGTATTTTTCCTGTTGAAAAACGAAGAACCTTTTTTTGTTGTTACAGTTCCTTAAGCATAACCAGTTACGACCACTGATCCATATATATTATATCCAGCCGATACGAGGGTTACTGTCTGACTACCTAAAGTTGCATATCCAAGTATAGATCCCTAGAGAAGAGAAGCAAAGGTATAAGCAAGACCTGTAAAGCCACACACACCAGAAGTCGATCCAGCTTTTGATATAGGCTACGCAATTGAGGATGGATGTTATTGCAACCACCACTAGTTGACCACCAATAGCAGTTGTGAAACCAGTAGCTCTAGATTGTTAGAGCCGGACTTGCTTCTTTTCTGGTCAATCAAGATCGTAGCATAGACAGTCTTGCTTACTATCTCCTCCATCTAAGGAAGATGAGGTTGATGGTAGTAGCCTAAGCGCTAAGAAGCTTAAATCATGCTACTTCAACTATATGCTTAATAGCTCGATCGCTTTGTTTTGTCTGGATCGATCTAGTCTCGTTTAGTTACTACTCGACCAACATGCTGTTCCTAGTGGTGCTATGTATGCTGCTGTTACTAGCGTTAGTAATTTCTTTTTCCTTCTTTAAGCAGAGTGCGTTTTTGTTCCATGCATGGTGGAAGGGGATTTAACGCAAGGTCATGGTGGTCTTTGATTATGGATAAATGCAATCGACTGACCGTCTAATTGGGAGAGAGTACGGAGTTGGTAACTGATCATGCATGATTCCATTTCCTCCCCACGTAAAAGGCGGTCGTCGTCCAATTTCCCGGTCATTGTTACGCTCATGGATTGGCCTGGTACGTACATTGCCGTTAAAGGGCCCGCTAGCAGGGGATAAACATTGGCATGCTCCTCAGTGGCAAAGAAACAAGCTAGCACATATATAGCACTTGTACGTACGACAAGCGACAAGCTTGTGACTCTGACAACCGGCTCATACAAGGGTAGCTGTGTTGACCAAACCACACCGAACCAGTCAGGAGTTTTTCAGAGATTATGCCCAGCGTCACATGACACCACTTCATTGTATGCAACACGAGGAACCGATCAAGAAAGACGAAGCAGACATGCACAAGTTCAAAAGCGAGGTCGGACAAGCATGTATCAGAACAGCAACGTGATCAAGGCTGCAGCTGCTGCTGCGAGGACTAACGTCACAAGGGAAATCCGGCAGGAACTGAAGGCCACCGATCCCGACCGATCGCGCGGCACGGACGTCGAAAGCTCCTCCATAGTCGACGGGGGCACTTGTCCTGGGACGGCAGCAGCACGGACATGCACAACAGATTTCCATTAGTACACACGAAGTATGATCAACGATTCCGCAAAGATATTAATTCCAGTGTAGTGTTCAAACGATCAAATGGATGAGATGATCAACGATTGCTCAGATTAACAAACTAGAAGGTACAGTTACAACTTAACAGATCAGTGCACTCAGAGTTTGAGAAGACTATATATATAGCATCTGCATCACCAGGACACTCGATACTGTAATTAGTAGGCAGTTACAAGTTAATAGAACAGATGCTGCGAGTAGAAGAAGAAGAATGGAATCAATAATAAGACATTTTATCATACAATCAAGTTTGAATCTGTATTCCTATAGCCCTATAGCAGCATATAACAAGAAATGGAGAGAACACCCGCAAGTGAAAATCCAAAAAAATTGGTACATTCAAAAGAACTGCCTCAACTGATCAGTAATCATGACTAACCATAGCAAAAAAGCACAGTAATAATATCCCTATATAGAGTAGCATCCAGAGCTCGCTGGTAATCCGCATCTACCACCAAACCATCACCAATGTAGCTTCACAAGGACTCACAAGAACAAGGATAGGAGCGCATAAACTTATTTTTAACTTGTTCGGTGATCAAGAACACGCGCATAGGGAGCACGAATCGATCGAGCATATACTCGCCATCAAGAAGGGACAAGTTTCTCCCCCCGG
>CAJUXJ010001901.1:0-29429 GCA_910589775.1 Avena eriantha | reverse complement strand
CCGCGCCGCCTCCAATCGTGCTGGAGTCGCTCCCCTTCGTCATTCGCGCGCCGGCAGCCGCCGAGGACGAGTTCACCGCGCTCCACACGCTGCGTCTCCTGGACTGCATCGTCGTGGACAAGGACCTCGAGGCCTTGCTCTCCCGCTGCCCGCGCCTGCGCGTGCTGGAGCTCAGGCACAAGAGAACCGCGTGGCGCGGCGCCCACAGACAGAGGACGGTCCGCTCGGCGACGCTGCAGGAGCTCGTCGTCGACTCCGAGACAGGATGGCTCAGCCGTATCCGCATCGTTGCTCCGGTGCTTAAGCAATTGACAATGTCGTTCTGGGCCTACAAGGAGGCGAGCATCTCCGTCTCGACACCAATGCTGGAGAAGGTCTCCTGGCAGTGCTCGTACTACGACAAAACAGCTACTATTGGGTTTGGTCTTTGGAGCCTCCAAATGCTCTGGCTAGAGACGGCACACATGCCTGGACAGCTCCCTTCGCTGCAGATTTATGCCGCCAATGTATGCCATTTCTCCTGCTCAATTTTTAATTGAACTACGTAGTACTAGTAGTAGTAAAACTTTATGGATGAGATGACACATATATCCCACCAAATTGCCTTTAATTTCAGACCCCTCACAATTTTCCCAATGAAGAAGCCAACCTTGCAAAGGAGATAGAGAAACACACGTCGGTTCTTGAATTCTCTAACTTGGAGATGCATCTCTCGACAATGGGGCGTGTTTTGGAGCGCTCGTGGTGCATCTTCTTCAGATGAAGGCGGATTCGTTCTGTTCAACGGAGCCTTAAGGTCGTCAGGGAGAGATCACCGGTAATTAATTTCCCACTCTGCTCATATATAATCCCTCCGTTTTAAAATATAACATGTTTTAGCTTTATGAAAGAAATGTATCTAAATCTTTTTTAGTGTGTAGGTTAGATTTGTAGGTTCATCCAACCTATAACTAAAAAAAATCTAGATACACCTTTTCAAAAGCTAAAATATCTTATATTTTGAAAGGGAGTATATCTCAATAATACAATTTGTAATAGACCAAGTATCTTTTTTTGTTTTATTAGGAGAAACAACCATGCCCTGCAAACTGTTCATGTGAGCCTACAGACTGGACGACCCAGATTATCTCATTGACGGCCCTCGAGGAAATAGGAATATATGGCTTCGAAGGCGAGGATCATGAGTATGATCTGTTGAAACTCATACTCAACTGCGCACCGATGCTTAGAAGAATGACCGTGAAACTGTCGCATGAGTTATCATCAAGCAACGAAGCTCGCACCAAATATCTGACCTCACTGCGCATTCTTCCGTGGAATGCCTTGTCTATCTTAGGTAAGTATCTTTCTTGCATATGTCATTGTAGCATGCATAGCTCCCGGGTCTCCTGCTTGCAGCAGCAGATTGTAATGTCAAACTGCCAATTATTTGAATTTCATTGCCCTAATGGTTTCGAAAGTTTTGCCATTTGTATTCGGTAACTAGATGCTTTGTTAGTTATCTTGTTTGAATTTCATTGGCCTTGCGCAAATTATTTTTGTTCCAGCTATACATTCTCTTGAACAAGTACTTGGCTATGTTTATTCTTACCAGAACTGGTTTCGATTTTCCTCCTCGCAGGACTGATGCACCATAGCCAAAATTCCCTGGCGACATGATTCCCATCTTCGACCAAAAGCTTTCCCTGAAGAACTTCTTCAAACCATAAGAGGAGGTGTCGCTTTGGATTCGCAGCGCAGATATGGGCTGAAAGCGTTGCACTCTTAGCAAAGATTCAATTTTCGAAGTTGCTGTGTTTAAGCTTGCACACTGTACGCTCCAAGTGATTAATTGTGAAGAGCAACTACCACAAACAAGTTTACTTGTAAGTAGATTGAGAAGCAAAGAGTGGACACTCCATAACTCTTGATTTCCCTTACACAGTTACACTTGAGAGTTGTATTTGGAAGGAATAGCATTAGTCAAGACATACATTGCACGGGGTAATCTCTAGTTAATCCGAACTGAACACCAAATACGTACGTACTCCCTCCGTTCGGAAATATAAGACTAGATACCTTTTAGTGTATAGGTTCTGCGAACCTATATACTAAAAGACGTCTAGATACATTTCATTCACAAAGCTAAACGTCTAATATTTCCGAACGGAAGGGAGTACAAAAAGTATTGGATTCTTCGTTTGTTAAGTCTGAAATTATTTCAAATTAAGTTAGATCCGTATACAAAGTCCGTATTCTCTTGGAACACAGATCAATATATATTCTGGTAAAAAAACAAAACAACCAGCGTGGCCGTCCGTTACTGCAACTACCGGTAGGACTCTGAAAGCTTCGATGGGTTCTCGCCGACGTTTCTCCCAGAAGCCAGGACCATGCGGCGACGGAACGGACCACATCAGCGGCCTCCCCGACGACGTCCTCCCTCCTGATCCTCGCCGGCCTCGGCTGCACCGCCGCCGCCGCGCGCACTAGCGGCCTCTCCCGCCGGTGGCGCGGCCTCTGGGCCCGCCTCGGCGACATCACCCTCCGTGACGTCCCCTTCCCGTCGCTCGCGGCGGTGCTCAGCCTTGTCGCCCGCCCTCCGCCTCCCGTCATCTCCCTCCTCGAGATCCGGGTGCCCAGCCAGAACCGGCGGGTGCCCAGAGAGCACTGGCCCGCCCGCGCGGACGTCGCCTCGCTGATGCGCGCCGCCGCGCGCCTCGCGCCGGAGAGGCTCGTCCTTGCGCTCCCGCCTGGCGGCTCGAATCCGAACCCCGCCGACGTCCACCTGCCGTGCTTCCGCCGCGCCGCCTCCATCGTGCTGGAGTCGCTTCCCTTCGTCCTCCGCGCGCCGGCCGCCGCCGGCGAGTTCGCCGCTCTCCGGAAGCTACACCTCCTGACTGCATCGTCATGGACGAAGACCTCGACGACTTGCTCTCGCTCTGCCCGTGCCTGCGCGTGCTCCTGCTCAGGCACAGGACGACCACCTGGACCGGCGACCCCGATGGAGGACCGTCCACTCGGCGACGTTGGAGGAGCTTACCGTGGATTCCGAGAGAGCGTGGGCGAGTCGCGTCGACATCGCCACCCCGGCGGTTAAGCAGTTGGGGGTGTCCTTTTGGGCCTACGATGAGATGACCATCTCGGTCTCGGCACCAATGGTGGAGAAGTATTGGTGGCACTGCCGCTATGTCAAGGACACTATTGGGTTTGGTCTTTGGAGCCTCCACATGCTGAGGCTAGAGACGGCGTGGGGACAGCTACCTTCATTGCAGATATATGCCGGCAATGTACGTCACTTCTCCTCCTACTTAATTGACCTGAGTTTTCAACCGAACTAATTTGTGGATAATGCATATCGTTTTGACCAAATCGTCTTTTCAGAGCGATCATGTTTTCTCCGATGAAGAAGCCAACCTTGCGCACGAGATAGAGAAGCATATGGTGATTGAATTCTACGATTTGGAGCTGCATCTGGCAGCAATGGGTCATGTTTTTGGAGCGTTTGTGTTGCATATTCTTGGGATGAATCGGGTTCGTAATGCTATACGGAGGCTTAAGGTCTTCCGAGAGACATTTCGGGTAATTCTCCTCTCTTATTTTTATGTTTTATTAGTACTAGCACATTTGGTAGTAGTAGTAATTCAGGTATTTGGTTTTAGGCCAAAGAAGCATGCCCTGCAAACTGTCCATGTGAGCCTACCGACTGGAGGACACAAATTATCTCATTGACTGCTCTTGAAGAAGTGGAAATAGATGGCTTCGAAGGCGATGTTCATGAGTATGATTTGTTGGAATTGATATTCAGTTCTGCATCAATGCTTAAAAGAATGACCGTCAAGTTTTCACGTATAGTCTCATCAAGTGACAATGCTTCTACAAAAATACATGAAATATTTGCGGCACACTCTTCCGTGGACTGCCTTGTCTATCTTAACTCAGGTAAATAATTCCTTTCCGCATCAGTGTATTCATCGGTAACTAATGAGTAGTCTCTGCTCTCTAGATTAACTGAAGATAGTTAATCACCCTCTGAGTTTAGTGCACACATTATTATGCTTCCAGTTACATTCGTCAAGCAAGTAGGACTTTGCTGTCTTTATTTCTATTGTCAGCACATTTTGTGATTTATTTGCTAGTGACAACAATCTTCATTGATAGAACACAATACTAATACTGTATGTTTGCATGCTGTGATACTAACCAGAACTGGTTTTCATTTTCCTCCTCTGTAGGGTATTACACCCGTAGCCCAAATTGTCTGCCGACATGATTCACATTTGCTGTTTCCTGGTGCTCATTGACAAGATCACCTTTCCCATGACGAACAACTCCATGTATATATTATCGGGTCTCGGGACTTTGATTAGTCGCGTCTAATGATAAACTCAACTATTGTTTTGGCAATACACTACTATAGGATCAGGGTGTTGCACCCTTAGTTATATTTGGTTGTCTAAGTACGTGCTCAAGAGATATATGCCAGTCAGATGCTCCAAACGATTCTGAAGTACCGCATCCTTGTTTCTTTGTAAGTAGATCGAGAAGCAGAGATCGTACACTTCATAGCTCTTGATTTTGACACCTAGTGATTAGCCATCCCACTTCCTTAACTTGTTAGTTGCCTTCTGTTTCCTCTGTTATGCTGCATCCTAGATAATGAACGAAGATGCATCTGTATTCATTCTAGTTATTCCGTGGTTTGCTTTTGTATATGCCAGTCATGTGCACCATGTGGTTCTGTTAAGCAAATGGTCTATGTTGCTTTTAACTGTTTCATTTCGTTTGATGACTTTTTTTTTCTCTGCCAAAGTAGAATGAGGAGCAGAGAATGCTCACTTGGTTTTGATTCCATATTTCTTTGCGAGAAGTGTATTGAGCAGCAGAGAATGTTCAGTCCATAGCCCTTCTATTTTGATGATGTGTGATTAGTCCACCCTCTTAGCTTGAAAATCGTGTGATGTTTCCTCTCTTTCTCTGAAACTACATCACCTATATGATGAACATGGATGCACCTGTATTCATTCTAGCAATCCGTTGCCCTCACTCTGTAAAGTTGATATTGTATGTTTAGCCAAGATTCTCGTGAATAGACCAGGCCTTCACTTTTTCTGCTTGCTGAGATTTGATATCTCTATGTGCGAGAGTATACAGTATTCAATCTTGAGTACAGTTTGATCATTTGCTGGTCAAGAATTAACCATTATCTTGCTGAAGAATTAGCAATTCTTGAATTAATTTGTTTTCCTCTCTTGTCTGAACTTCTATAAATACACCCTCGATGATGAACGGAGATGCATCTGTATCTACTATAGCTCTTCCCTGGTTCACTTCTGTACGTATGACAGTCATCTTGCGCTCCGCTCAAGGTGATTATTGGTCTTGCTGTACACTGATCTGTTTCACTTCGTTGCCCTGTTTTTCTTGCCAGAAGTATATTGAGCACCTGAACATGTTTACTTCATAGCTCTTGATTTCGGTACCAAGTGATCAGCCCAGCTTCTTAACATGAGAGTTGCGTTATGTTCCCTCTCCTATCTGAACTAGTTGTACCCTGTATCGAGAACAAAGATGCATCTCTACGCATTCTTTCTATCATTGCTTACTGTCAATCTTAAAGTCGATACTGACTAGTGAGAGTTTCACCGAGATTGTCTTGAACAGGCTAAAGCCGTCATTTTATCTGTTTGCTGATATATGATATCGCCGTGTATGTGTGACTACCGAGTTCTATCTCGAGTACAGTTTGATGATTTGATCATCAAGAGGTGACCATTATATTACAGTATATGTGTTATGGTCCATGACTTATGGTTCATCGAGGAAAATCGTGTTCGGCGGTGTGTATCTGGTGAGCAATGGGCGGGTGCATGTGCATATGCCAACATGCTCACCTACCGCGCGAGGAGACCAACGGGACGACGACCAGTAGGACGTTTGTTTCCGTTTCTCCATTTTTTGAAAGTAAAAACAATCTGTTTACAAGAGATTACACATATGGTCACCGCATGAGAATGTCACACAACTTTGCACAAAGAAACCATAATTCTACCCTGGGGAAACTCGTGCTCACCAACGTCCTCCACCACCATCATGGCAGCGGGGGAAAAATAGGCGAATAACCGCCATACCAAGATCTAGGAGACAACCTTCTCATACAATGATGCTTTTCAAGCTGATGAAACTAGGCGTCGCAAACGATGAAACCGAGACTTTGTGCCACGTCGGCCGGGGATTCTTCCCCGTGGTCATCCGATCCTGATGCCGTCAACTTCATCCGGTGGAGTCGGGCCACCGCTGTCGTCATCCACGTACCCAACTGCAAGACAACAAACACAACTACAACAGTCAAAATGACCTTCACCCGCAAGATTGCCGACCCACCGATCACCAGACACGAATCTCAATGGATCCAAAGATTGACAAGATGGCCGGGCCACCTGCCCCTCGATGCCACCTGTTGGAGTGGTGTCGAGATGGAGGAAAGCAGGGACAAATTATTATGACACGGAGCTGTCTCCTCTGTAGAAGCAGCACCCCAAGGAAATACTAGGCCAGCCCTAACTACAACTGGAGCCAGAGCTTCGGGGTCCCTACCCCCTCCTGTGGCTGGAACGGCCGAGGAAGGAGGCAGGGACAGGCGGCGACGGTGAAGTGGGGGGCAGATGGGTCTCCCGATCCTATTTCCCAGGAGCAGCGAACAGATCTATAGATGGTAGATCTTGATGGTGGCACTGACACCGCAAAAGAGCAATGGAATTCAGATGGAGAAACTACTAGTGAGAAATAGAAAAAAAAGAGCATGTGAAGGGATGAGATGTTGACTAGGGTTAGGGTAGGGTCATCGCCCAATAATCGTAGAGCTACGGACGAATTGTTATGGAAGCCTCGTACGGACGGACGTGGAACTACCTTACTGGAGGAACTATGCGAGGTGGTGTAAGCTAGTTCCGTAAGAATTTTGTCTGTAGATGTAGCATTGAGTCGAGGAAATTGCACAAAACACCACATGTTGGGGCTCTTGTTGCACAAAACCACAACCTGGTTTGTTTTTTCAGAAAACACCAACTGTTGGTGTAATGAGTTGCATAGAACACAAATAGAGTAATTTGCCGGTTTGACAATAAATTAGTGCATTGGGCCCACTAGAGTTATTAGCGTAAAACCACCACAATGTTCGATTAACCACCACTTTACAAAAAATTGGCTAAAAACCACCACTTTAAGGCAAATTTTTTGCAATGTGCACTAAACCTGGATTGATGATGAATTGACAGGAAAACTGACAGAGGGGCCCACCTACTTGGGTCGTGATTGCATTAAATTGAATCCCAAGTACTGCATAGCCTTTACTTTTAAACCCCACCGAAGCTTGTTCCTCCATCCCATGAGCCATTACTACAGGAGTTGTTTGAGCCATGCGAGTCGTAGAAAAGCATGTGTACGGTATGTGAGTGTCTGATGGATAACGAGGGGTACCTAGACAACTTAACCTGAGTAGTAATGGGATAACTAATGAAAGAGGCACCGGTGAGCAATATCTGCTATTTGGTTTTTCATGCTCACTTGTGTCCCGTCGGACCCCGAGTGCTTGATTCCTGTTCCTTGACTATTCGCACTATCCACATCCGGGAGGCCTTATGGACCCCCCCTGAGCCCAGATCTTGATTCATTCTTATTTCTTGGGGCCACAATTAGTTTGGGGCTTTATTACTATCTTGTACTTATGCCATGTTACTGCTTTATTTAAGATTGTGCGAGGAGCACATGTACTGTTTTGGATCGCGCCATGTTTTCGCGGTATCGACAAGCCCAGTCACATTTCTGGGTTCCCAGTCGTTTACAGCCGTCGTCGCAAACCCTGGGTCCGTCTCGGAGGAGGCCAACTTCGTTGTGGGTAGCTTATTGGGGTGGCCCCCTGAAATATTTCTGAATCCTATGATCGCTTTGTCGTGAATGCCTCGTTGGGTTTTGAGTTGGTTTTTCCGAGGTTGATCGAGTGTGTGTTGCTATTTGTGCACCCCTGCAGGGTAAATCTTTCTGAAAGCCGTGTCCGCGGTTATGGACGACTTGGAGCACAGTTTCTCGATCATAGACAAGTATAACTAAAGTACCGCTTTTAATTGGACTAAGACTTGACTAGTAAATAATGCAATACTCATGGAACGGTTAATAAAACTGCCAACAGATGATGGGGGTTGTTCGTCCGCTTCCTCGTTGGTAAGCGAGGAGGAGGATGGATCTGTTAATTATACTATTATAACTGTTGTTCTTAATTCACGGACATCCGTCTATCATTGGTTAGGCGGATGGTTAGCGAGTATCTATAGAATTGTTAGATATTATCTTTTGCTGCAATTGCGTCACCCCAAGTTGTGTCCCCTTTAGCGGCATAAAGACTTGCTGAGTACCCCTAGGGTCTCACACGATAAATTGTTTGATTCAGATGAACAGGTGTACTCGCAAGACGGATACTGGGTGGAGGAGACAGATGATGTTGGCAACGATCACTCGGTGTAGAGATTCCGGGAACGGGGATCCGTGAGATCTGTGGGCGGGATGTGTTTATTTATGTGGCATCTTATGCCGATTTGCTTCTTATCCGTACTCGGATCTTGTTTTCCGCTTCCGCCTGACACTCTGATGGTTGTTGTATGAGGAGCTATCCTGAATTATTATCCCTATCTAGGATATTTGAATCTTGCCGTATGGCATTGCAATATTTCTATTCTTTTAGATGGAATGTGTCTGAGGACTGTTGTATGTGGCTTGCATACATACTCGCTTGTGTATGTAGTTGATCCCTTCGCCTGCCGATTACGCCGCTCGTTCTTGTCCCGATGTTCTGAAACTGGTTAGGACGGCCGACAGGTCTACCGTGAGTGGCCCTGGGCCCCACCGTACTATTTTAACCACTTTCGTTCATCCAGGCATGTAACTAAGAGCGTAATTCACCGAGGTAGTTACAATTGGTATCAGAGCCATCCCGCCCTTTAGGGTCTCAGCCAAAATGGTCGTTGTCAGTCTAGCAAATATTTTGGTAGTTATGTATACTAGGGAAAAACAAACGTGAGAGTAGGACTGTTTCCATTTTTCTTCTTACCCACCCACCCACCCTTTTCTGGTAAGGAAGTGTAACGTTTTCAATCCTCTTGTAAAAATTCAAACTAGGATTCACGTGTTCTGGGTTCCGTAGTACCATAGGTTGTGTGTGTGTGTGTGAATTCCTTGTCTATCTGTTGCATCCAAATGTCATCACTATCTGCCTTTGGTTATCAACTGTTGGTACATTCCATACCGACGGGCCTTTGTAAACCGACGCGATCTATTCTGATTTGTTGTATACCGATGCGTTCTATCTTACTCTTTGTTATCCAACGTTATCTTGTTGGGGTGTTCTTTTTCGTAGTTACCAATCTTTAGGTTCATCTTAAGAAGAAGGTGTTGGGATATGTGTTTTACTGATTCATGTGCGGAGTAATGATTTGAGTGCGGGATGGAGTCGCGACCATACCACTACTTTTATCATTGCTCTTGTATATTGAACTAGTAGAGTTACTAATCTTGATTCGTGAAGTGGTTTTACGCATATAGTTGAATTTTAATGCCGAAATTTGCGGAAAATTTTTCTTTGTTAGCTTGTGTACCACACTCCTTGTTCAGTCGTGTGCATTATGCTTAATATCTTCTAGTTGCCTTTAACTTTGTTGATATTTTAATATCATCTCAGTGAATTGCATCCTTTAATCTTGGTTAATTCCATTTTGGTACTATTTGGATTATTATCATTTTCCATTATAGTACTGACTTGTGTTTTATATCAATCACAGGATGGCACCACCACGCCGTTCTGAGGAGGACATACCACCTGAACTTGGAGCTGCTTTGGCAAGTATTGCAAATGCTTTGGGCACTATGCAGCAGAACCAGCAGCGCTTCGAGGAAAGTGTGAGGAGGAATGAGTTTGTTCCGCTACCTCCACCTCCCAAGCGAGGGGACATCAAAAGTTTTCTCAAGTTCAACCCACGCCAATTTGAGGTGTTGATCAGCCACTTGATGCGGATGATTGGCTTCGTGAAGTGTCAGGTTGTTGATGACTGCGGATGTTCCCGAGCAAGAATGGGTCAAATGTGCCACTCACCTTCTGAAGGGAGATGCAGCTCTACGGTGGGAAAATTACCTCAAGGCAGATCTCTCTGGTTTTCAGCCAACTTGGGAGCAATTCACTACTGCTTTCAAAGAGCAATATCTGTCAGAAATTGTCATGGAAAGGATGACGGAAGTGTTTCTCAACCTCAAGCAGGGCACTGACAATGTCAATACCTACATCAGAAACTTCATGAACCTTTCTCGTTATGGTGGCGATGAGATCTCTGATGACAAGAAGAAGCAAAAGAGGTTCTGGCAAGGCCTCAATGCTTCCATCAAATATGCAATCACTCATGCAAGTCCGGCGTCTTTTCTGGAACTCCAACACACAGCTCTGCAGGAAGAAGCAAGTAGGCAAGTGTTTGAGGAGTTAAAGAAACACAGCCGTGATACAGCAAGCTCTTCTGCTATGACAGCTCCTTCTAAGCATCGTGTCTGGGTTCCTAACACCCCACCGTCACTCCTGCTCCACCAAGACCGTCAGGCTACGCAGCAAGGCCACCAAACTCCTTCACTGTGGCTCCCAGGGGCTACAACCACAACTACCCTAGAGCGCCTGGCGGAGTCCCTGGCTACGTTGCTCCACGTACACCTGGTGCTTGCTATACTTGTGGAAACACTGGCATCAGCACTGGAATTGTCCAATGAACAACAAAGCTCTTCCACCACCACCTCCAAGACCTGCGACAAGTGATCCTATGATTCGTTGCACCTCCACCTCGGGCTCTCAATCAACACCAAGCCTGGGTCTACGGTTTCTCGTGCCAACTGTGTCAACGTCGCTCAAGCTGAGCATGCACCTGGAGTTGTCATGGGTATGCTTCCTGTTAACTCAGTTCTTGCAAGAGTTTTATTTGATTCTGGTGCTTCACATTCTTTCGTGTCATACAAGTTTGCAGAGAGTAATGGGTTACCTTCTGATGCTTTACCAACTCGCCTCATGTGCAATCTCCTGGATCAAACATGAGGGCTTCTAAATCAGCCGTGACAATCAAATTGAGATTGGTGGCTCTTCGTTTCTGGCTTCCTTAATTATTCTGGGCAATTCTGATATTGATGTTATCTTGGTCATGGATTGGTTAACAGCAAATGCAGCTATGCTTGATTGTGCTGCTCTGAAAATTCCTGAAGGCCATATAGTCTATTATCCAAGTCTGACTCCTGCAATTCAGCTTTATTCTTTGGCGGCTCTGAATGATGATGCTATGGAAGGTATTCAGAGTGTTCATGTAGTCTGTGAGTTCCCAGATGTCTTTCCTGAAGAGTTGCCAGGTATGCCTCCGGATCGTGAGGTTGAGTTTGTCATTGAACTTGAACCTGGTACTGCTCCTATTTCCAAGTGGCCTTATAAAATGGGTCCTGCTGAGTTGGCTGAACTCAAACATCAGTTGAATGAACAAGAGAAGTTGGGTTTCATTCAGCACAGTACTTCTTCTTGGGGTAGCCCAACCATCTTTGTGAAGAAGCGAGACAAGACTGATAGACTTTGTGTTGACTACGGGCACTCAATGCTAAAACAATCAAGAATAAATATCCCCTTCCGCGGATTAATGATCTCTTCGATCAGCTAGCTGGAGCTGTGGTATTCTCTAAGCTTGATTTGAGAAGTGGTTATCATCAAATCAAGATCCGCAAGGAAGATGTTCCTAAAACAGCTTCACCACTCGTTATGGCCTGTATGAGTACACGGTCATGTCTTTCGGTCTCACCAATGCACCTGCCACCTTCTCGAGGCTTATGAACTCGGTTTTCATGGAGTATCTTGATAAGTTCATTGTGGTCTATCTGGATGACATTCTAGTCTATTCTAAGTCAAAAGAAGAACATGAAGCACACCTTCGGTGTGTCCTAAACAAGCTTCGTGAGAACCGCCTGTATGCAAAGTTCTCCAAGTGTGAGTTTGGCTGCCTCAAGTCACATACCTTGGTCACGTCATCTCTGCCAAGGGCATTGCTGTCAACCCATAAACTATTAAGACAATTATGGACTGGCTTCCACCCATAAATGTCAAAGAAGTCCGGAGTTTCCTTGGTTTGGCCAGTTACTGCCGTCACTTCGTTCAAAACTTCTCGAAGATTGCGAAGCCTCTTACCGATCTCCTCAAGAAAGGCAAGAAATACCTTTGACTCATGCATGTCAAGCAAGCTTTGAAACACTCAAAGAGAATCTCACTTCCACACCAGTCTTAGTTCCTCCAGATACATCAAAGCCTTTCCAGATATTTTGTGACGCATCATTGCAAGGATTGGGTGCGGTCCTTATGCAAGAAAAACAAGTTGTTGCATATGCATCTCGTCAGTTAAAGACGCATGAGATCAACTATCCTACACATGACCTCGAACTCGCAGCAGTTGTCTTTGCTTTGAAAGTATGGAGGCATTACTTGCTTGGCAACCATTGTGAGATCTTTTCTGATCACAAGAGTCTGAAGTATATCTTCACACAGCCTGATCTCAACCTTCGTTAGAGGAGGTGGATTGAAACAATCAATGATTTCGATTTAACCATCAACTACACTCTGGGCAAAGCTAATGTCATAGCCGATGCTCTCAGCCGAAAAGCTTATGTCAATAATCTCATGGTGGAAGAACAACAGCCTCTCTTGTGCGAGGAATTCCGCAAGCTCAACCTTGAAATTGTGGATCAAGGGTATCTTCTGAAACCTTCTAGCAACACCGCTCTTGGAAGAAAAAGTTCGTTCCATTCAACTTGGTGATCCTTACACTAAAAATATCATCTCCAACATTCAGCTTCCGAAGTATGAGTCTTTCCACACAGACGACCAAGGCACTCTTTTCTTTGAACACCGGATGTTTGTTCCAAACTACCCGGGTTTAAGAGAGCAAGTTCTAAAGGAGGCGCATGATTCTGTTCTTTCTATCCACCCTGGCAGCACTAAGATGTACATGGACTTGAAAACACAATATTGGTGGCCTGGTTTGAAACAATATTGTGCCAAGTATGTCTCAGAGTGTGATGTTTGCCGTAGAGTTAAAGCTGTCCATCAGAACCTTCCGGTCTTCTACAGCCATTGAAGCCTCCGGAGTGGAAATGGGAGAAAGTAGAGATGGATTTCATCACTGGTTTTCCAAGGTCGCAGAAGGGCAACAATGCAATTTTTGTTGTCATTGACAGGCTTTCCAAAGTAGCTCACTTCTTTCCAGTCAAGGAAACAATTTCTGCAATTCAGTTGGCTGAGCTCTATATCAACAGAATTGTTTCTCTGTATGGAGTTCCTCTTGAGATCAGTTCAGACCGTGGAAGCATCTTCACTTCCAAGTTCTGGGGAAGTTTCCAAAATGCTTTGGGGAACAAAATTGAACTTCAGCACAGCCTACCACCCTCAGTCGCAAGGACAAGTTGAAAGGATCAACCAGATTCTGGAAGACATGCTCCGTGCTTGCATTATCTCTTTCGGCATGAAGTGGGAAGAATGTCTTCCTTATGCTGAATTCTCTTACAACAACAGTTTCCAGAAAAGTCTAAAGATGGCACCATTTGAGGCTCTCTATGGTCGCAAATGCAGAACTCCGATTGGTTGGTCGGGCGCAGGTGAAAGAATATTGTTTGGCCCCGACATTGTAACTCAAGCGGAGGAGAAAGTTTCACCATCATTCTTGAAAACCTGAAGATTGCTCAAGTCGCCAGAAGAGCAATTATGACAGAAAGCACACGGACATGGAGTATGTCCCTGGTGATCTCGTTTACCTTCGTGTCACTCCCATGAGAGGCACGCACCGCTTTGGTATCAAAGGAAAGCTGGCTCCTAGATACATCGGTCCTTTCAAATTCCTGAAGAAGAGGAGAAGTTGCTTATGCTCTTGAGCTCCCTGAACAACTCAAAGTCCATGATGTTTTCCACATCTCTCAACTCAAGAAGTGCTTCAAGGATCCCGGCAGGACCGTGGACCATGAACTCATCAATATCCAAGAAGATCTGTCTTATCAAGAACACCCTATAAAATTCTTGAAGTCGCGGAAAGAAGGACTCGCAACAAGTCCATCAAGTTCTGCAAGGTGCAGTGGTCGCACCATTCCGTTGATGAAGCCACTTGGGAACGTGAAAGATGAGCTCCGTGCCAAGTATCCATCATCATCACCTTTTCTTTTCTTTTGGTTTTTCCTTGCTTTGAGTGGAACCTTTTCTCTTTTCTCTCTTCATCTCTATCTCATCAACCTCACATGTGTAATGCCATGCATGATCTTGTAAAACCATCCCCTGTCCCTCATTTCTCTCACTTGGTCATCCATACCAAAACCCCTCATCACCTTACCAACCCCTCATACTTGATCATGCTTATGCTCATGTGGTTTAAAACCTACACCCTACCCTCTCTCCAACACCATCATGTCACCTTCTTTTGAACCCTAATCCCCTAACCTAGTTTCCTCTATTTTTCCCTATAACCCTAATTCTGAGCTAAACCCTAACCCTCACCTCACCTCTCTCTCTTTCTCTCTCTCTCTACCATGTTGGTCCCACCTAGCCTCCTCACCCCCCCTCTCTCCAAAACCCTAACCCGAGCCCCCACCTAGCTAACCCAAGCCTCTCCTCTCCCTCTCGGCCTCTCTCTCTATCTCTCTCTTTCTCCCCCTGCCATGAGGCCCACCATCCGAGCCGGCCTCCTTCCCCTCACCTTGGTCCACCGGCAGCCCCTCTCCCTGCCTCTGGTCGTGCACGACAAGCACGTGAGGAGGAGGGTGAAAAGGTGGCCGAAGCCACTTTATCTACCCTGATCCCCATGGCTGCTTCTCCTCTCTCCCTCTCGTGTTGTCCTCCTCCCACACGCCTCCCCTACCTCGCCAGATCCACCCCCAAGCCCTGCCCTCTCCTTTTCTTCTTCTTCTCCGATGCCACCGTCTCTCGCCGGCCACAGCCAATACCCCGGCGTCTCCTCGTTCCTGCCGGCGTACGCGACGTGGAAGTGGTCAAGGAGACCAAGGAGAGCCCCCTGCATCGCCCTGTGCTCGGCAACGAGGAGGAGGACCCCCAGGACCGCCATTACCCTCGCCGCTCCGCCGAAACCCTAGATCTCCGGCCGCCAGCTCCATCGACGATCCGCCGCACCTCTCTCCGTTCCACCACCACCGACCTCTCCTCGGTGTGCCCCTCTTCCTCGCTGACATCCTCACGCTCGCTGTCGCCGTCTAGATCCGCCGTTCGTTTCGTCGAACACGCTGCGCGCGCCGTCGGCCACCGCGTTGGCTCGCCTCCCGCGTCACACAGAACCTTACCTAACCCCCGTCCACCCTGCTGTCACCATCCGTACACCAGCCGCACTGGCACGGGCCCTCGGCGTGCACACCGCAGGTCCCGGGTTCGATCCCCCGCGCCACGCGCGCCGCGCTCTGTCGGTCGAGCACCGCCCTGTCAGTTTCGACAGAGGAAACAGATAAATAGTACGGGCCGTGGTCGATTTACAAATAGCCTCCTCTTTTTAACTCTCGCTCAACCCGCGGTACTCACGATCCCACCCGCTAGCCCCTGCGTGCTTTTTACAGAAAGGCACTCCAGTTTTTGTAATCTCAACCCGCGCTCCAGCACGAGCCCACCCGTCAGTCGCTGCGGGGCTTAGCCGCTGTCACGTGGGCCTCTAGTCGCTGGCCCACCTGTCAACCGCAGCAGCTAGGCTAACCCGCGGTGTAAAAAGTCCTATGCGCGCTGTGTGACCCAGTCAGCCGCTGGCCCACCCGTCAGCGACTAGGGCTGGGTTTGTCTGAGTATAAAACATTTTCTGTTTTTTCTTTTTTAAATAAACTTTTCTAGAAATTGTTTAAATTCAAATTCAAATCAGATTTTAAATAACTTTTAAAATACAAATCCAAATAATACAAGTGATATATGTTTTTGAATCAGAAAAATGTGAGGAATTCAAATATGCCCTTCAAAATATTATTTGAACACTTTAAAATTTCGAGATGATTAAAATTACAATAAAATGCCCTTTTCTTAATAAATTAATAACTTTTAATTCTATAACTCCAAATTTGGCAAATAATATGTCTAAATCGATCAGCGCGACAAGCCCGTTCTATCTATGCAATCCTTGTTTCTGAATTGAAGCATGCATCATGTCATTATTAAACATCTGAACTGTTTATGACAACAAAATTGGACCAAATAAATAATAAAATGCTTTATTCTTGTATTCCACACCTCACCATGCCATGCTACTTTAATGCCATGTAAATTGTGCATCATTCATCATGGCATGCTTGTTTGCTTGTCGCATTTTAATTCATATGCTTGTGCACTTTATTTATGTTGGCCCTTGTTTGTTTGGTTCTTCTTCGAATAGACGCCCAGCAGGAGAATTACCAGGAATCACAGGAGTACTAGCCAGATCCATCTCTCGCTTCAACTGAGCTACCAGGCAAGCACTACCACATGCTTGCATACATATAGTACCTATTGCCTCTATCTTATTCTTGCATCATTGAGTCGTGATTGCATTAAATTGAATCCCAAGTACTGCATAGCCTTTACTTTTAAACCCCACCGAAGCTTGTTCCTCCATCCCATGAGCCATTACTACAGGAGTTGTTTGAGCCATGCGAGTCGTAGAAAGCATGTGTACGGTATGTGAGTGTCTGATGGATAACGAGGTACCTAGACAACTTAACCTGAGTAGTAATGGGATAACTAATGAAAGAGGGCACCGGTGAGCAATATCTGCTATTTGGTTTTTCATGCTCACTTGTGTCCCGTAGGACCCCGAGTGCTTGATTCCTGTTCCTTGACTATTCGCACTATCCACATCCGGGAGGCCTTATGGACCCCCCCTGAGCTAGAGCTTGATTCATTCTTATTTCTTGGGGGCCACAATTAGTTTGGGGCTTTATTACTATCTTGTACTTATGCCATGTTACTGCTTTATTTAAGATTGTGCGAGGAGCACCTGTACTGTTTTGGATCGCGCCACGTTTTCGCGGTATCGACAAGCCCAGTCACATTTTCGGGTTCCTAGTCGTTTATAGCCGTCGTCGCAAACCCTGGGTCCGTCTCGGAGCCGGCCAACTTCATTGCGGGTAGCTTATTGGGGTGGCCCCCTGAATTATTTCTGAATCCTGTGATCGCTTTGTCGTTAATGCCTCGTTGGGTTTTGAGTTGGTTTTTCCGAGGTTGATCGAGTGTGTGTTGCTATTTGTGCACCCCTGCAGGGTAAATCTTTCTGAAAGCCGTGTCCACGGTTATAGACGACTTGGAGCATAGTTTCTCGATCATAGACAAGTATAACTAAAGTACCGCTTTTAATTGGACTAAGAACTTGGACTAGTAAATAATGCAATACTCATGGAATGGTTAATAAAACTGCCAACGGATGATGGGGGTTGTTCGTCCGCTTCCTCGTTGGTAAGCAAGGAGGAGGATGGATCTGTTAATTATACTGTTATAACTGTTGTTCTTAATTCACGGACATACGTCTATCATTGGTTAGGCGGATGGTTAGCGAGTATCTATAGAATGTTAGATATTATCTTTTGCTGCAGTTGCGTCATCCCAGGTTGTGTCCCCTTTAGTGGCATAAAGACTTGCTGAGTACCCCTAGGGTCTCACACGATAAATGTTTGATTCAGATGAACAGGTGTACTCGCAAGACGGATACTGGGTGGAGGAGACAGATGATGTTGGCAACGATCACTCGGTGTAGAGATTCCGGGAACGGGGATCCGTGAGATCTGTGGGCGGGATGTGTTTATTTATGTGGCATCTTATGTCGATTTTCTTCTTATCCGTACTCGGATCTTGTTTTCCGCTTTCTGCCTGACACTCTGATGTTTGTTGTATGAGGAGCTATCCTAAATTATTATCCCCATCTAGGATATTTGAATCTTGCTGTATGGCGTTGCAATATTTCCATTTCTTTAGATGGAATGGCTCTGAGGACTGTTGTATGTGGCTTGCATACATACTCACTTGTGTATGTAGTTGATCCCTCTTCGCATGCCGGTTACGCCGCTCGTTCTTGTCCCCGATGTTCTGAAAGTGGTTAGGACGGCCGAAAGGTCTACCGTGAGTAGCCCTGGGCTCCACCGTACTATTTTAACCACTTTCGTTCATCCAGGCATGTAACTAAGAGCGTAATTCACCGAGGTAGTTACACATTGATAGGTAGGGCTTCTTAGATGGTCGTGCGTGCCCATCTCCCCCACCACCTGCACCAATCTCCCACTTCTGGCGAAACCGGTTCGCCATCTCCAATCCATCCATGCCTTCATGGTGGAAGAAGACGATGAAGCATGACCATAAGGCCTCTTATCTTTGGGCTAGCGGCGTCGTTGCTTGCTGACACCCGCCATCGCCTCCACACATCTCCCTCATTCTTCCACCAAGCACGTATGATTTCGGAGTGCCACTTCTGCCTGCACATGTTGTGTATCGGACCTGCGCGCACCCTTGAACCCACCTGTGACTGTTGGTACGTGCCAGTAGAGGAGGCACCCTGGTGATGGGAATAGGGGTGACCTGCGAACACCGTTATGTGAACCTCCCTGGAGGCTAGCACCTCAATAGGATCGGGGTGCCGGTACCGCCCATGCCACCACCTCCTGAAGCCCATGCCACAATGGGTCGCTTCTGGACACCGAGATCGAACGCCGCCACCACCACCTCCTGCAGAATATGCGCAATGATAGCACGTACTATCGTCGGATTGAATACATGCACGCCGAGAGGGGATTCTCGAGGAGTGTGGAAAGAAGGGGTGTGAGGAGATGGTATTCTGGGAATGGTGAGCACACAAGTTTTACCCATGTTTGAATCCGCCGACTTTGGACGGATCCTACTCCTGCTAGAAATCTAGTAATACAGGAGAGCCGGAAGTACAGATTACAAGAGAGGTTTCGTCTGTGCGAGTTGAGGTTGTAAGTTGTGGGTGCTCTAAACGCTGGTCCCTAGGAAGCCTTATATAGATGTCCGGCGTAAGGTTATAGGAGAGACCTATCCGGTTAGGATACAGAGTACATCTTCGTCTACAAGTAACTATACCGGCCTAAGTCAGTAAGTCTTTTGAGCCTTCCCGTAGCTGGATGGGCTTCCATCTTCTCTCATTGACTGGGCCACCCGTGAAGCAAAGATCTTACCAAAGTGGGCCACCCCAGTCAGCGAGTCATAGTGGGTATACCCAGAAAGTAATATCCCCAACAGTAGCCCCGGAAGACTCCAAGATCCAAAGTCGGATTTCATCACCTAGCTTGATCTTTCTTCGACTGTAGAGTCTTGAAGGATTCCTGAAACTCAAAACAAAAGTAGGATCCAAGTCTCAAAATGAGTCGGAGCTGTGAATATTCCATTACAGTTTTTCCCAGCTCGATTTCAAACTAAGTAGAAAATTCAAGGACTAGTCTTGTCACTAACAGATATTCCTTTCAGCGTGACCGTTGGTGGGTCCGTTGCTCGAACCCGAACCCTACCGAAGTCCACCTGCTGTGCTTCGCCGCGCCGCCTCCATCGTGTTGGAGTCGCACCCCTTAGCGCTCCGTGCGTCGGCCGCTGCCGGCGAGTTCGCCGCTCTCCGGAAGCTACACATCCTGGAATGCATCGTCATGGACGAAGACCCCGACGCCTTGCTCTAGCTCTGCCCATGCCTGCGCGCGCTCGTGCTCAGGCACAGGACGACCACCTGGCCCGGCGACCACCGATGGAGGACCGTCCACTGGGCAACGTTGGAGGAGATTACCGTGGACTCCGAGAGAGCATGGGCGAGTCGCGTCGACATCGCTGCCCTGACGGTTAAACAGTTGGGGGTGTCCTTTTGGGCCTACGATGAGATGACCATCTCCATCTCGGCACCAATGGTGGAGAAGTTTTGGTGGCACTGCCGCTATGTCAAGGACACTATTGGGTTTGGTCTTTGGAGCCTCCACATGCTGAGGCTAGAGACGGCGTGGGGACAGCTACCTTCATTGCAGATATATGTCGGCAATGTACGTCACTTCTCCTGCTACTTAATTGACCTGAGTTTTTCAACCGAACTAAATTTTGTGGATAATGCATATCTTTTTGACCAAATCGCCTTTTCAGAGCGATTATACTTTCTCCGATGAAGAAGCCAACCTTGCGCACGAGATAGAGAAGCATATGGTGATTGAATTCTCCGATTTGGAGCTGCATCTCTCAGCAATGGGGCATGTTTCTGGAGCGCTTGTGTTGCATATTCTTGGGATGAATCGGGTTCGTTATGCTATACGGAGGCTTAAGGTCTTCCGAGAGACATTCGGGTAATTCTCCTCTCCGCTTATATGTCTTATTAGGACTAGTATATTTGGTAGTAGTAGTAGTAGTAATTCAGGTATTTGGTTTTAGGCCAAAGAAGCATCCCCTGCAAATTGTCCATGTGAGCCTACCGACTGGAGGACCCAAATTATCTCATTGACTGCTCTTGAAGAAGTGGAAATAGATGGCTTCGAAGGCGATGTTCATGAGTATGATTTGTTGGAACTGATATTCAGTTCTGCATCAATGCTTAAAAGAATGACCATCAAGTTTTCACGTATAGTCTCGTCAAGTGACAATGCTTGCACAAAAATACATGACATATTTGCGGCACATTCTTCCGTGGAATGTCTTGTCTACCTTTGCTCAGGCAAGTGTTCTTCTGCATCGGTGTATTCAGTAACTAAAGAGAAGACTCCACTCTCTAGATTAGCTGCAGATAGTTGATCACCTCTGAGTTTCGTAGAGCACATTATCATGCTTCTAGTTACATTCGTTAAGCAAGTAGGACTTTGCTGTCTTTATTTCTGTTGTCGGCACATTTTTTTGATTTATTTGCTAGTGACAACAATCTTCATCGATAGCACACAATAGTAATATTGTATGTTTGCATGCTGTGATACTAACCAGAACTGGTTTTCATTTTCCTCCTCTGTAGGGTTATTACACCATAGGGCAAATTGCCTGCCTACATGATTCCCATCCTTACATTTGCTGTTTCTTGGTGCTCATTGACAAGATCACCTTTCCCATGACGAAAAACTCCATGTATATATTGTCTGGTCTCAGGACTTTGATTGGTCGCGTCTAATGATAAATTCGGGTATTTATTTGGTAATACACTGCTATAGACTCATGGTGTTGCACCCTTGGTTATACTTGGTTGTTGAAGTTACGTGCTCAAGATATATGTCTTTCAGATGCTCCAAACAATTCTGAAGTACTGCACCCTAGTTTCTTTGTAAGTAGATCGAGAAGCAGAGATTGTACACTTCACATCTCTTGATTTTGACACATAATGATTAGCCATCCCACTTCCTTAACTTGTTAGTTGCCTTCTGTTTCCTCTATTATGTGAACTACTGCATCCTAGATAATGAACGAAGATGCATCTGTATTCATTATAGTTATTACGTGGTTACTTTTGTATATGCCAGTCATGTGCACCATGTGGTTCTGTTAAGCAAATGGTCTATGTTGCTTTTAACTGTTTCATTTTGTTTTGATGCCTTTTTTTCTCTGCCAAAGTAGACTGAGGAGCAGAGAATGCTCAATTGGTTTTGATTCCATATTCCTTTGCGAGAATTGTATTGAGAAGCAGAGAATGTTCAGTCCATAGCCCTTCTATTTTGATGATGTGTGATTAGCCCACCCTCTTAGCTTGAAATCGTGTGATGTTTCCTCTCTCTCTCTGAACTACTGCACCGGTTGGACACGCCAAAGTCACCCCGTCCGTTTGCTCGTGTCCACGTCGGGCCCACATGGAAGCAACAAACCAAGCCGTGCATCCATGAATGTTGGTTGCTCGCCCTCTTGCGCCAACACTCAATGCCAGTCGCGGAGTACCCTACGCAATTGCTTGACCCTCTACGGCGGCATCAATGCCACTGCCGTTGTAGCATGCGCCAACAATGATAGGTAGGGCTTCTTAGATGGTCGTGCGCGCCCATCTCCCCCACCACCTGCACCAATATCCACTTCTGGCGAAACCGGTTCGCCATCTACAATCCATCCATGCCTTCGTGGTGGAAGAAGATGATGAAGCACGACCATAAAGCCTCTTGTCTTTGGGCTAGCGGCGTCGTTGTTTGCCGACACCGCCACCGCCTCCGCACATCTCCCTCATGCTTCCACCAAGCACGCATGATTTCGGAGTGCCACTTCCGCCTGCACATATTGTGTATCGGACCCGCGCGCACCCTCGAACCCACCCGTGACTGTTGGTACATGCCAGTAGAGGAGGCACCCTAGTGATGGGAATAGGGGTGACCTGCGAACACCGGGATGTGAACCTCCCTGGAGGCTAGCACCTGAATAGGATCAGGGTGTCGGTACCACCCATGCCACCACCTCCCGCAACCCATGCCACAATGGGTCGCTTCTGGACACCGAGATCGAACGCCGCCACACCACCACCTCCTGCAGCATATGCACAATGAGCACGTACTATTGTCGGATTGAAGACATGTATGCCGAGAGGGGGTCCTCGAGGCGTGTGGAAAGAAGGGTGTGTGATGAGACGGTATTCCGGGAATGGTGAGCACACAGGTTTTACCCATGTTCGAATCTGCCGGCTTTGGACGGATCCTACCCCTGCTAGCAATCTAGTAATACGATAGAGCCGGAACTACAGATTACAAGAGAGGTTTCACCTGTGCGAGTTAAGGTTGTAAGTTGTGGGTGCCCTAAACGCTGGTCCCTAGGACGACTTATATAGATGCCCGGCCTAAGGTTACAGGAGAGACCTATCCGGTTACGATACATAGTACATCTTGTCTACAAGTAACTATACCGGCCTAAGTCGGTAAGTCTTTTTAGCCTTGCCGTAGCCGGATGGGCTACCATATTTTCTCTTTGACTGGGCCACCCGTGAAGCAAAGCTCTAACCCAAAGTGGGCCACCTTGGTCAGCGAGTCATAGTGGGTATACCCAGAAAGTATATCCCCAACAATAGCCCCCAGAAGCCTTCAAGATCGAAAGTCGGATTTCATCACCTAGCTTGATCTTTCTTCGACTGTAGAGCCTTGAAGGATTTCTGAAACTCCAAAACAAAAGTACGATCCGGGTCTCAAAATGAGTCGGAGCTATGAATATTTTATTACGGCTTTCTCCAGCTCGATTTCAAACTAAGCAGGAAATTGGTCTCTAACGCAACCTGACATCGGTCAAGGACTAGTCTTGTCACTAACAGATATTCCTATCAGTGTGACCGTTGGTGGGTCCACTTCTCCGCGGAACCAAGGCGCCGTTTAATGCACGCATGGAGATCTAGGAGGCATAAACTTCTCGAGGAAGTTGCCTAGTTCTTTCCATGATGCGTGGCACAAATTAATGTTCATTCACACGAATATTAGCGCAGGCGTGATACATTAGGGGTTGAGATTCTCTCATTATCCTCTCACCAGCACCCATGGCTTCTTCTTCCTCCAAACGACACAACGGCCTTGCCTCTTTTCCTTCCCTAATCCCACAGTGTCGCCCACCAAAGGTCATCGCCCCTGACCAGATGGCTGACGCTTCTGCGACCCCGATCCTCACCCAGGCCAACACCACCGTTCTGCCGCCGGCGACCCCGAGATGCCTCCTGCCGAGGCGGATGATCCCATCCCCATTTGATTTTCGTGTTCCCCTATGTTTATTTTGATTACCGACGGAATTGTATTCCGGTGATTTGCGGCGATTGCATCGCCTGAACTATGCACTGCTCGTTGGCGGCAAACTATGTTTTAATTTCGGGCGACCTTTTGAAACTTTGAATTTCTAATTACGATTTGGAAGGGGAGGGGCTGTTTTAGGGGGACGGCTGGGAGGCGGTGAACCCCGTTAGGAGGAACTAGCGCCGGCGCCCCCCATAAGGCCAAACGCCAGACCTCAGGGGAGTGGAGATGCTCTTTAAAAAAAAAGTAAGAGAAGGTACAGTATCCTACTCGTCTACTACAACCAGTCTCCAACTCGGAGTCGGATGGACTACTTAGGCTTAGTCAAGACATGCACTGTACGTGGGTAATCTCTAGTACTATATCGCAGATAAACACCAAAACAGAAGTTTAGGATCCGTAACAAGTCCGATTCTTGTGCTATACAGCTCTGGGAATTGCTGAATATAATCTCCGTTACTGCAACTGCTGCTAGGGCTCTGCACGCTTCGATGGGGTTGAGACCGAGACGTCGCCCGCGTACCTCCTCTAAGGCCCAGCACCCAGGAGGAGTGGACCAGATCAGCGCCCTCCCCGACGACCTCCTCCTCCTGATCCTAGCCGGCCTCGGCTGCACTGCCGCCGCCGCGCGCACCTGCGGCCTCTCCCGCCGGTGGCGCGGCCTCTGGGCCCGCCTCGGCGACATCTCCCTCCGCGACGTCCCGTTCGAATCGCTCGCTCCCGTGCTCAGCTGCGTCGCCCGCCCGCCGCCTCCCGTCATCTCCCTCCTCGAGATCCGGGTGCCCAAGCAGAACCGGCGCGTGCCCAGGGAGCACTGGCCCGTCCGCGAGGACGTCGCCTCGCTGGTGCGCGCCGCCGCCCGGCTCGCGCCCGAGAGGCTCGTCCTCGCGCTCCCTCCGGGCGGCTCCAACCCGAACCCCGCGGACCTCCACCTCCCGTGCTCTCCGCCGCGCCGCCTCCAATCGTGCTGGAGTCGCTCCCCTTCGTCATTCGCGCGCCGGCAGCCGCCGAGGACGAGTTCACCGCGCTCCACACGCTGCGTCTCCTGGACTGCATCGTCGTGGACAAGGACCTCGAGGCCTTGCTCTCCCGCTGCCCGCGCCTGCGCGTGCTGGAGCTCAGGCACAAGAGAACCGCGTGGCGCGGCGCCCACAGACAGAGGACGGTCCGCTCGGCGACGCTGCAGGAGCTCGTCGTCGACTCCGAGACAGGATGGCTCAGCCGTATCCGCATCGTTGCTCCGGTGCTTAAGCAATTGACAATGTCGTTCTGGGCCTACAAGGAGGCGAGCATCTCCGTCTCGACACCAATGCTGGAGAAGGTCTCCTGGCAGTGCTCGTACTACGACAAAACAGCTACTATTGGGTTTGGTCTTTGGAGCCTCCAAATGCTCTGGCTAGAGACGGCACACATGCCTGGACAGCTCCCTTCGCTGCAGATTTATGCCGCCAATGTATGCCATTTCTCCTGCTCAATTTTAATTGAACTACGTAGTACTAGTAGTAGTAAAACTTTATGGATGAGATGACACATATATCCCACCAAATTGCCTTTAATTTCAGACCCCTCACAATTTTCCCAATGAAGAAGCCAACCTTGCAAAGGAGATAGAGAAACACACGTCGGTTCTTGAATTCTCTAACTTGGAGATGCATCTCTCGACAATGGGGCGTGTTTTTGGAGCGCTCGTGGTGCATCTTCTTCAGATGAAGCGGATTCGTTCTGTTCAACGGAGCCTTAAGGTCGTCAGGGAGAGATCACCGGTAATTAATTTCCCACTCTGCTCATATATAATCCCTCCGTTTTAAAATATAACATGTTTTAGCTTTATGAAAAAATGTATCTAAATCTTTTTTTAGTGTGTAGGTTAGATTTGTAGGTTCATCCAACCTATAAACTAAAAAAAATCTAGATACACCTTTTTCAAAAAGCTAAAATATCTTATATTTTGAAAGGGAGTATATCTCAATAATACAATTTGTAATAGACCAAGTATCTTTTTTTTGTTTTATTAGGAGAAACAACCATGCCCTGCAAACTGTTCATGTGAGCCTACAGACTGGACGACCCAGATTATCTCATTGACGGCCCTCGAGGAAATAGGAATATATGGCTTCGAAGGCGAGGATCATGAGTATGATCTGTTGAAACTCATACTCAACTGCGCACCGATGCTTAGAAGAATGACCGTGAAACTGTCGCATGAGTTATCATCAAGCAACGAAGCTCGCACCAAAATATCTGACCTCACTGCGCATTCTTCCGTGGAATGCCTTGTCTATCTTAGGTAAGTATCTTTCTTGCATATGTCATTGTTAGCATGCATAGCTCCCGGGTCTCCTGCTTGCAGCAGCAAGATTGTAATGTCAAACTGCCAATTATTTGAATTTCATTGCCCTAATGGTTTCGAAAGTTTTGCCATTTGTATTCGGTAACTAGATGCTTTGTTTAGTTATCTTGTTTGAATTTCATTGGCCTTGCGCAAATTATTTTTGTTCCAGCTATACATTCTCTTGAACAAGTACTTGGCTATGTTTATTCTTACCAGAACTGGTTTCGATTTTCCTCCTCGCAGGACTGATGCACCATAGCCAAAATTCCCTGGCGACATGATTCCCATCTTCGACCAAAAGCTTTCCCCTGAAGAACTTCTTCAAACCATAAGAGGAGGTGTCGCTTTGGATTCGCAGCGCAGATATGGGCTGAAAGCGTTGCACTCTTAGCAAAAGATTCATTTTCGAAGTTGCTGTGTTTAAGCTTGCACACTGTACGCTCCAAGTGATTAATTGTGAAGAGCAACTACCACAAACAAGTTTACTTGTAAGTAGATTGAGAAGCAAAGAGTGGACACTCCATAACTCTTGATTTCCCTTACACAGTTACACTTGAGAGTTGTATTTGGAAGGAATAGCATTAGTCAAGACATACATTGCACGGGGTAATCTCTAGTTAATCCGAATCCGAACTGAACACCAAATACGTACGTACTCCCTCCGTTCGGAAATATAAGACTAGATACCTTTTAGTGTATAGGTTCTGCGAACCTATATACTAAAAGACGTCTAGATACATTTCATTCACAAAGCTAAAACGTCTAATATTTCCGAACGGAAGGGAGTACAAAAGTATTGGATTCTTCGTTTGTTAAGTCTGAAATTATTTCAAATTAAGTTAGATCCGTATACAAAGTCCGTATTCTCTTGGAACACAGATCAATATATATTCTGGTAAAAAAACAAAACAACCAGCGTGGCCGTCCGTTACTGCAACTACCGGTAGGACTCTGAAAGCTTCGATGGGTTCTCGCCGACGTTTCTCCCAGAAGCCAGGACCATGCGGCGACGGAACGGACCACATCAGCGGCCTCCCCGACGACGTCCTCCTCCTGATCCTCGCCGGCCTCGGCTGCACCGCCGCCGCCGCGCGCACTAGCGGCCTCTCCCGCCGGTGGCGCGGCCTCTGGGCCCGCCTCGGCGACATCACCCTCCGTGACGTCCCTTCCCGTCGCTCGCGGCGGTGCTCAGCCTTGTCGCCCGCCCTCCGCCTCCCGTCATCTCCTCCTCGAGATCCGGGTGCCCAGCCAGAACCGGCGGGTGCCCAGAGAGCACTGGCCCGCCCGCGCGGACGTCGCCTCGCTGATGCGCGCCGCCGCGCGCCTCGCGCCGGAGAGGCTCGTCCTTGCGCTCCCGCCTGGCGGCTCGAATCCGAACCCCGCCGACGTCCACCTGCCGTGCTTCCGCCGCGCCGCCTCCATCGTGCTGGAGTCGCTTCCCTTCGTCCTCCGCGCGCCGGCCGCCGCCGGCGAGTTCGCCGCTCTCCGGAAGCTACACCTCCTGGACTGCATCGTCATGGACGAAGACCTCGACGACTTGCTCTCGCTCTGCCGTGCCTGCGCGTGCTCCTGCTCAGGCACAGGACACCACCTGACCGGCGACCCCGATGGAGGACCGTCCACTCGGCGACGTTGGAGGAGCTTACCGTGGATTCCGAGAGAGCGTGGGCGAGTCGCGTCGACATCGCCACCCCGGCGGTTAAGCAGTTGGGGGTGTCCTTTTGGGCCTACGATGAGATGACCATCTCGGTCTCGGCACCAATGGTGGAGAAGTATTGGTGGCACTGCCGCTATGTCAAGGACACTATTGGGTTTGGTCTTTGGAGCCTCCACATGCTGAGGCTAGAGACGGCGTGGGGACAGCTACCTTCATTGCAGATATATGCCGGCAATGTACGTCACTTCTCCTCCTACTTAATTGACCTGAGTTTTTCAACCGAACTAAATTTTGTGGATAATGCATATCGTTTTGACCAAATCGTCTTTTCAGAGCGATCATGTTTTCTCCGATGAAGAAGCCAACCTTGCGCACGAGATAGAGAAGCATATGGTGATTGAATTCTACGATTTGGAGCTGCATCTGGCAGCAATGGGTCATGTTTTTGGAGCGTTTGTGTTGCATATTCTTGGGATGAATCGGGTTCGTAATGCTATACGGAGGCTTAAGGTCTTCCGAGAGACATTTCGGGTAATTCTCCTCTCTTATTTTTATGTTTTATTAGTACTAGCACATTTGGTAGTAGTAGTAATTCAGGTATTTGGTTTTAGCCAAAGAAGCATGCCCTGCAAACTGTCCATGTGAGCCTACCGACTGGAGGACACAAATTATCTCATTGACTGCTCTTGAAGAAGTGGAAATAGATGGCTTCGAAGGCGATGTTCATGAGTATGATTTGTTGGAATTGATATTCAGTTCTGCATCAATGCTTAAAAGAATGACCGTCAAGTTTTCACGTATAGTCTCATCAAGTGACAATGCTTCTACAAAAATACATGAAATATTTGCGGCACACTCTTCCGTGGACTGCCTTGTCTATCTTAACTCAGGTAATAATTCCTTTCCGCATCAGTGTATTCATCGGTAACTAATGAGTAGTCTCTGCTCTCTAGATTAACTGAAGATAGTTAATCACCCTCTGAGTTTAGTGGCACACATTATTATGCTTCCAGTTACATTCGTCAAGCAAGTAGGACTTTGCTGTCTTTATTTCTATTGTCAGCACATTTTGTGATTTATTTGCTAGTGACAACAATCTTCATTGATAGAACACAATACTAATACTGTATGTTTGCATGCTGTGATACTAACCAGAACTGGTTTTCATTTTCCTCCTCTGTAGGGTTATTACACCGTAGCCCAAATTGTCTGCCGACATGATTCACATTTGCTGTTTCCTGGTGCTCATTGACAAGATCACCTTTCCCATGACGAACAACTCCATGTATATATTATCGGGTCTCGGGACTTTGATTAGTCGCGTCTAATGATAAACTCAACTATTGTTTTTGGCAATACACTACTATAGGATCAGGGTGTTGCACCCTTAGTTATATTTGGTTGTCTAAGTTACGTGCTCAAGAGATATATGCCAGTCAGATGCTCCAAACGATTCTGAAGTACCGCATCCTTGTTTCTTTGTAAGTAGATCGAGAAGCAGAGATCGTACACTTCATAGCTCTTGATTTTGACACCTAGTGATTAGCCATCCCACTCCTTAACTTGTTAGTTGCCTTCTGTTTCCTCTGTTATGCTGCATCCTAGATAATGAACGAAGATGCATCTGTATTCATTCTAGTTATTCCGTGGTTTGCCTTTTGTATATGCCAGTCATGTGCACCATGTGGTTCTGTTAAGCAAATGGTCTATGTTGCTTTT
>CAJUXJ010001900.1:0-22958 GCA_910589775.1 Avena eriantha | reverse complement strand
TTAGGACATATGTACATGGGGAGCAAAGGTTTGGCCGACTTTGCACTTTCTAGGCCCCGGTTGTGATGCGGCGGGAGTTCCACGTACAGATCCAACATTTTACTAAGTGTTAACGCGTGTCCGGGAAGGGGTCACACCTGGGGCCTACACATAGCACCTACCAACCTTTCACCACTCTCACCACACATATCATAGGGGCACATGCAAGTTTTAATGTGATTCCGACGCTCCGGTGTTCTCCCTCCGGCGAAACCGTATACCGGGGCCCCGAATTGTCTACCCTTATTGCTTTCTCCGTACGAGGATAGCCCCATAGACCTCTCTAATTTTATTGGTTTTTTTAGGACATATGTAGATGGGGAGCAAAGATTGGGCCAAACTATTCCACATTCTAAGCCCCTGTTGTGACGCGGCGGGAGTTTCCACGTACAGATCAAGGATTTTACTAGAGTTAACGCATGTCCGGGAAGGGGGTCACATATGGGGCCTATACATGCAACCTACCACCACCCTGCCCACCAACTCTCACACACATATCCTAGGGTCACATTCAAGTTTTCATGTGATTCCAACGGTTTCGGTGGTCTTCCTCTGGCAAAACCCTAGACCAGGGCCCCCGCGTCGGCTACCCCTATAACTATCTCTGTACAAGTGTAGCCCGGTGGACCTCTTCTACTTGTTTTGGTTTGATTAGGACATATGTACATGGAGAGCAAAGGTTTGGCCAACTTTGCCACTTTCTAGGCTCCGGTTGTGATGCGGCGGGAGTTTCCACGAACAGATCCAACATTTACTAAGTGTTAACGCATCTCCAGGAAGGGGGTCACACCTGGGGCCTACACGTAGCACCTACCAACCTTTCACCACTCTCACACACATATCCTAGGGGCACATGCAAGTTTTAATGTGATTTCGACGCTCCAGTGGTGTTCCACTGGCGAAACCCTAGACCGGGGGCCCCCAAATCGTCTACACTAATAGCTATCTCCGTACGAGGGTAGCCCGGTAGACCTCTCTACTTTTTTTGGTTTATTTAGAACATATGTACATGGAGAGGAATGGTTGGGCCAACTTTGACACATTCTAGGCCCCGGTTGGGACGCGGCAGGAGTTTCCACACACAGATCCCGGATTTTACTAAGTGTTAACGCATGTCCGGGAAGGGGGTCACACCTGGGGCCTACACATGCCACCTACCAACCTTGCACCACTCTCACACACATACCCTAGGGGCACATGCAAGTTTTCATGTGATTCTGACGCTCCGGTGGTCTTCCACCGTCGAAACCCTAGACCGAGGGCCCCGGATCGTCTACCCCTTTAGCTATCTCCGTATGAGGGTATCCCGGTGGACCTCTCTATTTTTTTGTTTTTTAGGACATATCTACATGGAGAACAAAGGTTGGCCCAACTTTGCCACATTATAGGCCCCTGTTGTGACTCGGCGGGAGTTTCCACGTACAGATCCAGGATTTTACTAAGTGTTAACGCATGTCCCGGAAGGGGGTCACACCTGGGGCCTACACATGGACCTACCAACCTTGCACCACTCTCACACACATATCCTAGGCGCACATGCAAGTTTTCATGTGATTCCGACGCTTCGGTGGTCTTCCTTCGGCGAAACCCTAGACCGAGGCCCCCGGATTGTCTACCCCTATAGCTTTCTCCGTACGAGGATAGCCCGGTAGACCTCTCTACTTTTTTTTGGTTTGTTTAGGACATATGTACATGGAGACCAAGGTTGGGCCAACTTTTCCACATTCTAAGCCCCAGTTGTGACGTGGCGGGAGTTTCCACGTACAGATCAAGGATTTTACTAAGTGTTAACGCATGTCCGGGAAGGGGGTCACACATGGGGCCTACACATGGCAACTACCAACCCTGCACCACTCTCACACACATATCCTAGGGCACATTCAAGTTTTCATGTGATTCCAACGGTCCGGTGGTCTTCCTCTAGCGAAACCCTAGACCGGGGCCCCCGCGTCGTCTACCCCTATAACTATCTACGTACAAGTGTAGCCCGGTGGACCTCTCTACTTGTTTTGGTTTGCTTAGGACATATGTACATGGAGAGCAAAGGTTTGGCCAACTTTGCCACTTTCTAGGCCCCGGTTGTGATGCGGCGGGAGTTTCCACGTACAGATCCAACATTTACTAAGTGTTAACGCATCTCCGGGAAGGGGGTCACACCTGGGGCCTAAACATAGCACCTACCAACCTTTCACCACTCTCACACACATATCCTAGGGGCACATGCAAGTTTTAATGTGATTTCGACGCTCCGGTGGTCTTCCTCCGGCGAAACCCTAGACCGGGGGCCCTTAATCGTCTAGCCCAATAGTTGTCTCCGTATGAGGGTGGCCCGGTAGACCTATCTACTTGTTTTGGTTTGTTTAGAACATATTTACCTGGAGAGCAAAGGTTGGGCCAACTTTATCACATTCTAGGCCCCGGTTGTGACGCGGCGGGAGTTTCCACGCATAAATCCAGGATTTTACTAAGTGTTAACGCATGTCCGGGAAGGGGGTCACACCTGGGGCCTACACATGGCACCTACCAACCTTGCACCACTCTGACACACATATCCTAGGGGTACATGCAAGTTTTCATGTGATTCCGACGCTCCGGTGGTCTTCCTCTGGCGAAACCCTAGATCGGGGGCCCCAGATCGTCTACACTAATAGCTATCTCCGTATGAGGGTAGCCCGGTAGACCTCTCTACTTGTTTTGGTTTGTTTAGAACATATGTACATGTAGAGCATATAGATCCCGGATTTTACTAAGTGTTAACGCATGTCCGGGAACGGGGTCAAACCTGGGGCCTACACATGCCCCGGTTGTGACGCGGCGGGAGTTTCCACATACAGATCCCGGATTTTACTAAGTGTTAACGCATGTCCGGGAAGGGGGTCACACCTGGGTCCTACACATGCCACCTACCAACCTTGCACCACTCTCACACACATACCCTAGGGGCACATGCAAGTTTTCATGTGATTCTGACGCTCCGGTGGTCTTCCACCGTCGAAACCCTAGACCGAGGGCCCCGGATCGTCTACCCCTTTAGCTATCTCCGTATGAGGGTATCCCGGTGGACCTCTCTATTTTTTGGTTTTTTAGGACATATGTACATGGAGAACAAAGGTTGGCCCAACTTTGCCACATTATAGGCCCCTGTTGTGACTCGGCGGGAGTTTCCACGTACAGATCCAGGATTTTACTAAGTGTTAACGCATGTCCCGGAAGGGGGTCACACCTGGGGCCTACACATGGGACCTACCAACCTTGCACCACTCTCACACACATATCCTAGGCGCACATGCAAGTTTTCATGTGATTCCGACGCTTCGGTGGTCTTCCTTCGGCGAAACCCTAGACCGAGGCCCCCGGATCGTCTACCCCTATAGCTTTCTCCGTACGAGGATAGCCCGGTAGACCTCTCTACTTTTTTTTTTGTTTGTTTAGGACATATGTACATGGAGACCAAGGTTGTGCCAACTTTTCCACATTCTAAGCCCCGGTTGTGACGTGGCGGGAGATTCCACGTACAGATCAAGGATTTTACTAAGTGTTAACGCATGTCCGGGAAGGGGGTCACACATGGGGCCTACACATGGCAACTACCAACCCTGCACCACTCTCACACACATATCCTATGGGCACATTCAAGTTTTCATGTGATTCCAACGGTCCGGTGGTCTTCCTCTAGCGAAACCCTAGACCGGGGCCCCCGCGTCGTCTACCCCTATAACTATCTACGTACAAGTGTAGCCCGGTGGACCTCTCTACTTGTTTTGGTTTGCTTAGGACATATGTACATGGAGAGCAAAGGTTTGGCCAACTTTGCCACTTTCTAGGCCCCGGTTGTGATGCGGCGGGAGTTTCCACGTACAGATCCAAAATTTTACTAAGTGTTAACGCATCTCCGGGAAGGGGGTCACACCTGGGGCCTACACATAGCACCTACCAACCTTTCACCACTCTCACACACATATCCTAGGGGCACATGCAAGTTTTAATGTGATTTTGACGCTCCGGTGGTCTTCCTCCGGCGAAACCCTAGACCGGGGGCCCTTAATCGTCTAGCCATATAGTTGTCTCCGTATGAGGGTGGCCCGGTAGACCTATCTACTTGTTTTGGTTTGTTTAGAACATATTTACCTGGAGAGCAAAGGTTGGGCCAACTTTATCACATTCTAGGCCCCGGTTGTGACGCGGCGGGAGTGTCCACGCATAAATCCAGGATTTTACTAAGTGTTAACGCATGTCCGGGAAGGGGGTCACACCTGGGGCCTACACATGGCACCTACCAACCTTGCACCACTCTGACACACATATCCTAGGGGTACATGCAAGTTTTCATGTGATTCCGACGCTCCGGTGGTCTTCCTCTGGCGAAACCCTAGACCGGGGGCCCCAGATCGTCTACACTAATATCTATCTCCGTATGAGGGTAGCCCGGTAGACCTCTCTACTTGTTTTGGTTTGTTTAGAACATATGTACATGTAGAGCATATAGATCCCGGATTTTACTAAGTGTTAACGCATGTCCGGGAAGGGGGTCAAACCTGGGGCCTACACATGCCCCGGTTGTGACGCGGCGGGAGTTTACACATACAGATCCCGGATTTTACTAAGTGTTAACGCATGTCCGGGAAGGGGGTCACCCCTGGGGACTACACATGCCACCTACCAACCTTGCACCACTCTCACACACATACCCTAGGGGCACATGCAAGTTTTCATGTGATTCCGACGCTCCGGTGGTCTTCCACCGTCGAAACCCTAGACCGACGGCCACGGATCGTCTACCCCTTTAGCTTTCTCCGTAGGAGGGTAGCCCGATGGACCTCCCTACTTGATTTGGTTTGTTTAGGACATATGTACATGGAGAGCAAAGGTTGGGCCAACTTTTCCACATTCTAGGACCCGGTTGTGATGCGGCTGTAGTTTCCACGTATAGATCCATTATTTTACTAAGTGTTAACGCATGTACGGGAAGGTGGTCACACCTAGGGCGTACAAATGGAACCTACAAATGTTGCACCACTCTCACACACATATCCTAGGGGCACATGCAAGTTTTCATGTGATTTCGATGCTCTGGTGGTCTTCCTCCGGCGAAACTGTAGACCGGGGGCCCCGAATCGTCTACCCTTATAGCTATCTCCGTATGAGGGTATCCCGGTGGACCTCTCTATTTTTTGGTTTTTTAGGACATATGTAGATGGAGAACAAAGGTTGGGCCAACTTTGCCACATTCTAGGCCCCTGTTGTGGCTCGGCGGGAGTTTCCACGTACAGATCCAGGATTTTACTAAGTGTTAACACATGTCCCGGAAGAGGGTCACACCTGGGGCCTACACATGGGACCTACCAACCTTGCACCACTCTCACACACATATCCTAGGGGCACATGCACGTTTTCATGTAATTCCGACGCTTCGGTGGTCTTCCTTCGGCGAAAGCCTAGACCGGGGGCCCTTAATCGTCTAGCCATATAGTTGTCTCCGTATGAGGGTGGCCCGGTAGACCTATCTACTTGTTTTGGTTTGTTTAGAACATATTTACCTGGAGAGCAAAGGTTGGGCCAACTTTATCACATTCTAGGCCCCGGTTGTGACGCGGCGGGAGTTTCCACGCATAAATCCAGGATTTTACTAAGTGTTAACGCATGTCCGGGAAGGGGGTCACACCTGGGGCCTACACATGGCACCTACCAACCTTGCACCACTCTGACACACATATCCTAGGGGTACATGCAAGTTTTCATGTGATTCCGACGCTCCGGTGGTCTTCCTCTGGCGAAACCCTAGACCGGGGGCCCCAGATCGTCTACACTAATAGCTATCTCCGTATGAGGGTAGCCCGGTAGACCTCTCTACTTGTTTTGGTTTGTTTAGAACATATGTACATGTAGAGCATATAGATCCCGGATTTTACTAAGTGTTAACGCATGTCCGGGAAGGGGGTCAAACCTGGGGCCTACACATGCCCCGGTTGTGACGCGGCGGGAGTTTCCACATACAGATCCCGGATTTTACTAAGTGTTAACGCATGTCCGGGAAGGGGGTCACCCCTGGGGACTACACATGCCACCTACCAACCTTGCACCACTCTCACACACATACCCTAGGGGCACATGCAAGTTTTCATGTGATTCCGACGCTCCGGTGGTCTTCCACCGTCGAAACCCTAGACCGACGGCCACGGATCGTCTACCCCTTTAGCTTTCTCCGTAGGAGGGTAGCCCGATGGACCTCCCTACTTGATTTGGTTTGTTTAGGACATATGTACATGGAGAGCAAAGGTTGGGCCAACTTTTCCACATTCTAGGACCCGGTTGTGATGCGGCTGTAGTTTCCACGTATAGATCCATTATTTTACTAAGTGTTAACGCATGTACGGGAAGGTGGTCACACCTAGGGCGTACAAATGGAACCTACAAATGTTGCACCACTCTCACACACATATCCTAGGGGCACATGCAAGTTTTCATGTGATTTCGACGCTCTGGTGGTCTTCCTCCGGCGAAACTGTAGACCGGGGGCCCCGAATCGTCTACCCTTATAGCTATCTCCGTATGAGGGTATCCCGGTGGACCTCTCTATTTTTTGGTTTTTTAGGACATATGTAGATGGAGAACAAAGGTTGGGCCAACTTTGCCACATTCTAGGCCCCTGTTGTGGCTCGGCGGGAGTTTCCACGTACAGATCCAGGATTTTACTAAGTGTTAACACATGTCCCGGAAGAGGGTCACACCTGGGGCCTACACATGGGACCTACCAACCTTGCACCACTCTCACACACATATCCTAGGGGCACATGCACGTTTTCATGTAATTCCGACGCTTCGGTGGTCTTCCTTCGGCGAAAGCCTAGACCGGGGGCCCTTAATCGTCTAGCCATATAGTTGTCTCCGTATGAGGGTGGCCCGGTAGACCTATCTACTTGTTTTGGTTTGTTTAGAACATATTTACCTGGAGAGCAAAGGTTGGGCCAACTTTATCACATTCTAGGCCCCGGTTGTGACGCGGCGGGAGTTTCCACGCATAAATCCAGGATTTTACTAAGTGTTAACGCATGTCCGGGAAGGGGGTCACACCTGGGGCCTACACATGGCACCTACCAACCTTGCACCACTCTGACACACATATCCTAGGGGTACATGCAAGTTTTCATGTGATTCCGACGCTCCGGTGGTCTTCCTCTGGCGAAACCCTAGACCGGGGGCCCCAGATCGTCTACACTAATAGCTATCTCCGTATGAGGGTAGCCCGGTAGACCTCTCTACTTGTTTTGGTTTGTTTAGAACATATGTACATGTAGAGCATATAGATCCCGGATTTTACTAAGTGTTAACGCATGTCCGGGAAGGGGGTCAAACCTGGGGCCTACACATGCCCCGGTTGTGACGCGGCGGGAGTTTCCACATACAGATCCCGGATTTTACTAAGTGTTAACGCATGTCCGGGAAGGGGGTCACCCCTGGGGACTACACATGCCACCTACCAACCTTGCACCACTCTCACACACATACCCTAGGGGCACATGCAAGTTTTCATGTGATTCCGATGCTCCGGTGGTCTTCCACCGTCGAAACCCTAGACCGACGGCCACGGATCGTCTACCCCTTTAACTTTCTCCGTAGGAGGGTAGCCCGATGGACCTCCCTACTTGATTTGGTTTGTTTAGGACATATGTACATGGAGAGCAAAGGTTGGGCCAACTTTTCCACATTCTAGGACCCGGTTGTGATGCGGCTGTAGTTTCCACGTATAGATCCATTATTTTACTAAGTGTTAACGCATGTACGGGAAGGTGGTCACACCTAGGGCGTACAAATGGAACCTACAAATGTTGCACCACTCTCACACACATATCCTAGGGGCACATGCAAGTTTTCATGTGATTTCGACGCTCTGGTGGTCTTCCTCCGGCGAAACTGTAGACCGGGGGCCCCGAATCGTCTACCCTTATAGCTATCTCCGTATGAGGGTATCCCGGTGGACCTCTCTATTTTTTGGTTTTTTTAGGACATATGTAGATGGAGAACAAAGGTTGGGCCAACTTTGCCACATTCTAGGCCCCTGTTGTGGCTCGGCGGGAGTTTCCACGTACAGATCCAGGATTTTACTAAGTGTTAACACATGTCCCGGAAGAGGGTCACACCTGGGGCCTACACATGGGACCTACCAACCTTGCACCACTCTCACACACATATCCTAGGGGCACATGCACGTTTTCATGTGATTCCGACGCTTCGGTGGTCTTCCTTCGGCGAAAGCCTAGACCGAGGCCCCTGGATCGTCTACCCCTATAGCTTTCTCTGTACGAGGGTGGCCCGGTAGACCTATCTACTTGTTTTGGTTTGTTTAGAACATATGTACATGGAGAGCAAAGGTTGGGCCAACTTTAGCACATTCTAGGCCCCGGTTGTGACGCGGCGGGAGTTTCCACGCATAATCCAGGATTTTACTAAGTGTTAACGCATGTCCGGGAAGGGGGTCACACCTGGGGCCTACACATGCCACCTACCAACCTTGCACCACTCTCACACACATATCCTAGGGGCACATGCAAGTTTTCATAGTGATTCCGAAGCTTCCGGTGGTCTTCCCTTCCGGCGAAACCCTATACCGAGGCCCCCGGATCGTCTACCCTTATTGCTTTCTCCGTACGAGGATAGCCCCGTAGACCTCTCTAATTTTATTGGTTTGTTTAGGACATATGTAGATGGGGAGCAAAGATTGGGCCAACTATTCCACATTCTAAGCCCCTGTTGTGACGCGGCGGGAGTTTCCACGTACAGATCAAGGATTTACTAAGAGTTAACGCATGTCCGGGAAGGGGGTCACACATGGGGCCTACACATGCAACCTACCAACCCTGCACCACTCTCACACACATATCCTAGGGTCACATTCAAGTTTTCATGTGATTCCAACGGTTCGGTGGTCTTCCTCTGGCAAAACCCTAGACCAGGGCCCCCGCGTCGGCTACCCCTATAACTATCTCTGTACAAGTGTAGCCCGGTGGACCTCTCTACTTGTTTTGGTTTGTTTAGGACATATGTACATGGAGAGCAAAGGTTTGGCCAACTTTGCCACTTTCTAGGCTCCGGTTGTGATGCGGCGGGAGTTTCCACGAACAGATCCAACATTTTACTAAGTGTTAACGCATCTCCAGGAAGGGGGTCACACCTGGGGCCTACACGTAGCACCTACCAACCTTTCACCACTCTCACACACATAACTAGGGGCACATGCAAGTTTTAATGTGATTTCGACGCTCCAGTGGTGTTCCACTGGCGAAACCCTAGACCGGGGGCCCCAAATCGTCTACACTAATAGCTATCTCCGTACGAGGGTAGCCCGGTAGACCTCTCTACTTTTTTTGGTTTATTTAGAACATATGTACATGGAGAGGAATGGTTGGGCCAACTTTGACACATTCTAGGCCCCGGTTGGGACGCGGCAGGAGTTTCCACATACAGATCCCGGATTTTACTAAGTGTTAACGCATGTCCGGGAAGGGGGTCACACCTGGGGCCTACGCATGCCACCTACCAACCTTGCACCACTCTCACACACATACCCTAGGGGCACATGCAAGTTTTCATGTGATTCTGACGCTCCGGTGGTCTTCCACCGTCGAAACCCTAGACCGAGGGCCTCGGATCGTCTACCCCTTTAGCTATCTCTGTATGAGGGTATCCCGGTGGACCTCTCTATTTTTTTGTTTTTTAGGACATATGTACATGGAGAACAAAGCTTGGCCCAACTTTGCCACATTATAGGCCCCTGTTGTGACTCGGCGGGAGTTTCCACGTACAGATCCAGGATTTTACTAAGTGTTAACGCATGTCCCGGAAGGGGGTCACACCTGGGGCCTACACATGGGACCTACCAACCTTGCACCACTCTCACACACATATCCTAGGCGCACATGCAAGTTTTCATGTGATTCCGACGCTTCGGTGGTCTTCCTTCGGCGAAACCCTAGACCGAGGCCCCCGGATCGTCTACCCCTATAGCTTTCTCCGTACGAGGATAGCCCGGTAGACCTCTCTACTTTTTTTTTGGTTTGTTTAGGACATATGTACATGGAGACCAAGGTTGGGCCAACTTTTCCACATTCTAAGCCCCGGTTGTGACGTGGCGGGAGTTTCCACGTACAGATCAAGAATTTTACTAAGTGTTAACGCATGTCCGGGAAGGGGGTCACACATGGGGCCTACACATGGCAACTACCAACCCTGCACCACTCTCACACACATATCCTAGGGGCACATTCAAGTTTTCATGTGATTCCAACGGTCCGGTGGTCTTCCTCTAGCGAAACCCTAGACCGGGGCCCCCGCGTCGTCTACCCCTATAACTATCTACGTACAAGTGTAGCCCGGTGGACCTCTCTACTTGTTTTGGTTTGCTTAGGACATATGTACATGGAGAGCAAAGGTTTGGCCAACTTTGCCACTTTCTAGGCCCCGGTTGTGATGCGGCGGGAGTTTCCACGTACAGATCCAACATTTTACTAAGTGTTAACGCATCTCCGGGAAGGGGGTCACACCTGGGGCCTAAACGTAGCACCTACCAACCTTTCACCACTCTCACACACATATCCTAGGGGCACATGCAAGTTTTAATGTGATTTCGACGCTCCGGTGGTCTTCCTCCGGCGAAACCCTAGACCGGGGGCCCTTAATCGTCTAGCCCAATAGTTGTCTCCGTATGAGGGTGGCCCGGTAGACCTATCTACTTGTTTTGGTTTGTTTAGAACATATTTACCTGGAGAGCAAAGGTTGGGCCAACTTTATCACATTCTAGGCCCCGGTTGTGACGCGGCGGGAGTTTCCACGCATAAATCCAGGATTTTACTAAGTGTTAACGCATGTCCGGGAAGGGGGTCACACCTGGGGCCTACACATGGCACCTACCAACCATGCACCACTCTGACACACATATCCTAGGGGTACATGCAAGTTTTCATGTGATTCCGACGCTCCGGTGGTCTTCCTCTGGCGAAACCCTAGATCGGGGGCCCCAGATCGTCTACACTAATAGCTATCTCCGTATGAGGGTAGCCCGGTAGACCTCTCTACTTGTTTTGGTTTGTTTAGAACATATGTACATGTAGAGCATATAGATCCCGGATTTTACTAAGTGTTAACGCATGTCCGGGAAGGGGGTCAAACCTGGGGCCTACACATGCCCCGGTTGTGACGCGGCGGGAGTTTCCACATACAGATCCCGGATTTTACTAAGTGTTAACGCATGTCCGGGAAGGGGGTCACACCTGGGTCCTACACATGCCACCTACCAACCTTGCACCACTCTCACACACATACCCTAGGGGCACATGCAAGTTTTCATGTGATTCTGACGCTCCGGTGGTCTTCCACCGTCGAAACCCTAGACCGAGGGCCCCGGATCGTCTACCCCTTTAGCTATCTCCGTATGAGGGTATCCCGGTGGACCTCTCTATTTTTTTGTTTTTTAGGACATATGTACATGGAGAACAAAGCTTGGCCCAACTTTGCCACATTATAGGCCCCTGTTGTGACTCGGCGGGAGTTTCCACGTACAGATCCAGGATTTTACTAAGTGTTAACGCATGTCCCGGAAGGGGGTCACACCTGGGGCCTACACATGGGACCTACCAACCTTGCACCACTCTCACACACATATCCTTGGCGCACATGCAAGTTTTCATGTGATTCCGACGCTTCGGTGGTCTTCCTTCGGCGAAACCCTAGACCGAGGCCCCCGGATCGTCTACCCCTATAGCTTTCTCCGTACGAGGATAGCCCGGTAGACCTCTCTACTTTTTTTTTGGTTTGTTTAGGACATATGTACATGGAGACCAAGGTTGGGCCAACTTTTCCACATTCTAAGCCCCGGTTGTGACGTGGCGGGAGTTTCCACGTACAGATCAAGGATTTTACTAAGTGTTAACGCATGTCCGGGAAGGGGGTCACACATGGGGCCTACACATGGCAACTACCAACCCTGCACCACTCTCACACACATATCCTAGGGGCACATTCAAGTTCTCATGTGATTCCAACGGTCCGGTGGTCTTCCTCTAGCGAAACCCTAGACCGGGGCCCCCGCGTCGTCTACCCCTATAACTATCTACGTACAAGTGTCGCCCGGTGGACCTCTCTACTTGTTTTGGTTTGCTTAGGACATATGTACATGGAGAGCAAAGGTTTGGCCAACTTTGCCACTTTCTAGGCCCCGGTTGTGATGCGGCGGGAGTTTCCACGTACAGATCCAACATTTTACTAAGTGTTAACGCATCTCCGGGAAGGGGGTCACACCTGGGGCCTAAACATAGCACCTACCAACCTTTCACCACTCTCACACACATATCCTAGGGGCACATGCAAGTTTTAATGTGATTTCGACGCTCCGGTGGTCTTCCTCCAGCGAAACCCTAGACCGGGGGCCCTTAATCGTCTAGCCCAATAGTTGTCTCCGTATGAGGGTGGCCCGGTAGACCTATCTACTTGTTTTGGTTTGTTTAGAACATATTTACCTGGAGAGCAAAGGTTGGGCCAACTTTATCACATTCTAGGCCCCGGTTGTGACGCGGCGGGAGTTTCCACGCATAAATCCAGGATTTTACTAAGTGTTAACGCATGTCCGGGAAGGGGGTCACACCTGGGGCCTACACATGGCACCTACCAACCTTGCACCACTCTGACACACATATCCTAGGGGTACATGCAAGTTTTCATGTGATTCCGACGCTCCGGTGGTCTTCCTCTGGCGAAACCCTAGATCGGGGGCCCCAGATCGTCTACACTAATAGCTATCTCCGTATGAGGGTAGCCCGGTAGACCTCTCTACTTGTTTTGGTTTGTTTAGAACATATGTACATGTAGAGCATATAGATCCCGGATTTTACTAAGTGTTAACGCATGTCCGGGAAGGGGGTCAAACCTGGGGCCTACACATGCCCCGGTTGTGACGCGGCGGGAGTTTCCACATACAGATCCCGGATTTTACTAAGTGTTAACGCATGTCCGGGAAGGGGGTCACACCTGGGTCCTACACATGCCACCTACCAACCTTGCACCACTCTCACACACATACCCTAGGGGCACATGCAAGTTTTCATGTGATTCTGACGCTCCGGTGGTCTTCCACCGTCGAAACCCTAGACCGAGGGCCCCGGATCGTCTACCCCTTTAGCTATCTCCGTATGAGGGTATCCCGGTGGACCTCTCTATTTTTTGGTTTTTTTAGGACATATGTACATGGAGAACAAAGGTTGGCCCAACTTTGCCACATTATAGGCCCCTGTTGTGACTCGGCGGGAGTTTCCACGTACAGATCCAGGATTTTACTAAGTGTTAACGCATGTCCCGGAAGGGGGTCACACCTGGGGCCTACACATGGGACCTACCAACCTTGCACCACTCTCACACACATATCCTAGGCGCACATGCAAGTTTTCATGTGATTCCGACGCTTCGGTGGTCTTCCTTCGGCGAAACCCTAGACCGAGGCCCCCGGATCGTCTACCCCTATAGCTTTCTCCGTACGAGGATAGCCCGGTAGACCTCTCTACTTTTTTTTTGGTTTGTTTAGGACATATGTACATGGAGACCAAGGTTGGGCCAACTTTTCCACATTCTAAGCCCCGGTTGTGACGTGGCGGGAGTTTCCACGTACAGATCAAGGATTTTACTAAGTGTTAACGCATGTCCGGGAAGGGGGTCACACATGGGGCCTACACATGGCAACTACCAACCCTGCACCACTCTCACACACATATCCTAGGGGCACATTCAAGTTCTCATGTGATTCCAACGGTCCGGTGGTCTTCCTCTAGCGAAACCCTAGACCGGGGCCCCCGCGTCGTCTACCCCTATAACTATCTACGTACAAGTGTCGCCCGGTGGACCTCTCTACTTGTTTTGGTTTGCTTAGGACATATGTACATGGAGAGCAAAGGTTTGGCCAACTTTGCCACTTTCTAGGCCCCGGTTGTGATGCGGCGGGAGTTTCCACGTACAGATCCAACATTTTACTAAGTGTTAACGCATCTCCGGGAAGGGGGTCACACCTGGGGCCTACACATAGCACCTACCAACCTTTCACCACTCTCACACACATATCCTAGGGGCACATGCAAGTTTTAATGGGATTTCGACGCTCCGGTGGTCTTCCTCCGGCGAAACCCTAGACCGGGGGCCCTTAATCGTCTAGCCATATAGTTGTCTCCGTATGAGGGTGGCCCGGTAGACCTATCTACTTGTTTTGGTTTGTTTAGAACATATTTACCTGGAGAGAAAAGGTTGGGCCAACTTTATCACATTCTAGGCCCCGGTTGTGACGCGGCGGGAGTTTCCACGCATAAATCCAGGATTTTACTAAGTGTTAACGCATGTCCGGGAAGGGGGTCACACCTGGGGCCTACACATGGCACCTACCAACCTTGCACCACTCTGACACACATATCCTAGGGGTACATGCAAGTTTTCATGTGATTCCGACGCTCCGGTGGTCTTCCTCTGGCGAAACCCTAGACCGGGGGCCCCAGATCGTCTACACTAATAGCTATCTCCGTATGAGGGTAGCCCGGTAGACCTCTCTACTTGTTTTGGTTTGTTTAGAACATATGTACATGTAGAGCATATAGATCCCGGATTTTACTAAGTGTTAACGCATGTCCGGGAAGGGGGTCAAACCTGGGGCCTACACATGCCCCGGTTGTGACGCGGCGGGAGTTTCCACATACAGATCCCGGATTTTACTAAGTGTTAACGCATGTCCGGGAAGGGGGTCACCCCTGGGGACTACACATGCCACCTACCAACCTTGCACCACTCTCACACACATACCCTAGGGGCACATGCAAGTTTTCATGTGATTCCGACGCTCCGGTGGTCTTCCACCGTCGAAACCCTAGACCGACGGCCACGGATCGTCTACCCCTTTAGCTTTCTCCGTAGGAGGGTAGCCCGATGGACCTCCCTACTTGATTTGGTTTGTTTAGGACATATGTACATGGAGAGCAAAGGTTGGGCCAACTTTTCCACATTCTAGGACCCGGTTGTGATGCGGCTGTAGTTTCCACGTATAGATCCATTATTTTACTTCGGCCTACACATGGGACCTACCAACCTTGCACCACTCTATAACACATATCCTAGGCGCACATGCAAGTTTTCATGTGATTCCGACGCTTCGGTGGTCTTCCTTCGGCGAAACCCTAGACCGAGGCCCCCGGATCGTCTACCCCTATAGCTTTCTCCGTACGAGGATAGCCCGGTAGACCTCTCTACTTTTTTTTTGGTTTGTTTAGGACATATGTACATGGAGACCAAGGTTGGGCCAACTTTTCCAGATTCTAAGCCCCGGTTGTGACGTGGCGGGAGATTCCACGTACAGATCAAGGATTTTACTAAGTGTTAACGCATGTCCGGGAAGGGGGTCACACATGGGGCCTACACATGGCAACTACCAACCCTGCACCACTCTCACACACATATCCTATGGGCACATTCAAGTTTTCATGTGATTCCAACGGTCCGGTGGTCTTCCTCTAGCGAAACCCTAGACCGGGGCCCCCGCGTCGTCTACCCCTATAACTATCTACGTACAAGTGTAGCCCGGTGGACCTCTCTACTTGTTTTGGTTTGCTTAGGACATATGTACATGGAGAGCAAAGGTTTGGCCAACTTTGCCACTTTCTAGGCCCCGGTTGTGATGCGGCGGGAGTTTCCACGTACAGATCCAACATTTTACTAAGTGTTAACGCATCTCCGGGAAGGGGGTCACACCTGGGGCCTACACATAGCACCTACCAACCTTTCACCACTCTCACACACATATCCTAGGGGCACATGCAAGTTTTAATGTGATTTTGACGCTCCGGTGGTCTTCCTCCGGCGAAAGCCTAGACCGAGGCCCCTGGATCGTCTACCCCTATAGCTTTCTCCGTATGAGGGTGGCCCGGTAGACCTATCTACTTGTTTTGGTTTGTTTAGAACATATTTACCTGGAGACCAAAGGTTGGGCCAACTTTATCACATTCTAGGCCCCGGTTGTGACGCGGCGGGAGTTTCCACGCATAAATCCAGGATTTTACTAAGTGTTAACGCATGTCCGGGAAGGGGGTCACACCTGGGGCCTACACATGGCACCTACCAACCTTGCACCACTCTGACACACATATCCTAGGGGTACATGCAAGTTTTCATGTGATTCCGACGCTCCGGTGGTCTTCCTCTGGCGAAACCCTAGACCGGGGGCCCCAGATCGTCTACACTAATAGCTATCTCCGTATGAGGGTAGCCCGGTAGACCTCTCTACTTGTTTTGGTTTGTTTAGAACATATGTACATGTAGAGCGTATAGATCCCGGATTTTACTAAGTGTTAACGCATGTCCGGGAAGGGGGGTCAAACCTGGGGCCTACACATGCCCCGGTTGTGACGCGGCGGGAGTTTCCACATACAGATCCCGGATTTTACTAAGTGTGAACGCATGTCCGGGAAGGGGGTCACCCCTGGGGACTACACATGGCACCTACCAACCTTGCACCACTCTCACACACATACCCTAGGGGCACATGCAAGTTTTCATGTGATTCCGACGCTCCGGTGGTCTTCCACCGTCGAAACCCTAGACCGACGGCCACAGATCGTCTACCCCATTAGCTTTCTCCGTAGGAGGGTAGCCCGATGGACCTCCCTACTTGATTTGGTTTGTTTAGGACATATGTACATGGAGAGCAAAGGTTGGGCCAACTTTTCCACATTCTAGGACCCGGTTGTGATGCGGCTGTAGTTTCCACGTATAGATCCATTATTTTACTAAGTGTTAACGCATGTACGGGAAGGTGGTCACACCTAGGGCGTACAAATGGAACCTACAAATGTTGCACCACTCTCACACACATATCCTAGGGGCACATGCAAGTTTTCATGTGATTTCGACGCTCTGGTGGTCTTCCTCCGGCGAAACTGTAGACCGGGGGCCCCGAATCGTCTACCCTTATAGCTATCTCCGTATGAGGGTATCCCGGTGGACCTCTCTATTTTTTGGTTTTTTAGGACATATGTAGATGGAGAACAAAGGTTGGGCCAACTTTGCCACATTCTGGGCCCCTGTTGTGGCTCGGCGGGAGTTTCCACGTACAGATCCAGGATTTTACTAAGTGTTAACACATGTCCCGGAAGAGGGTCACACCTGGGGCCTACACATGGGACCTACCAACCTTGTACCACTCTCACACACATATCCTAGGGGCACATGCACGTTTTCATGTGATTCCGACGCTTCGGTGGTCTTCCTTCGGCGAAAGCCTAGACCGAGGCCCCTGGATCGTCTACCCCTATAGCTTTCTCTATACGAGGGTGGCCCGGTAGACCTATCTACTTGTTTTGGTTTGTTTAGAACATATTTACCTGGAGACCAAAGGTTGGGCCAACTTTATCACATTCTAGGCCCCGGTTGTGACGCGGCGGGAGTTTCCACGCATAAATCCAGGATTTTACTAAGTGTTAACGCATGTCCGGGAAGGGGGGTCACACCTGGGGCCTACACATGGCACCTACCAACCTTGCACCACTCTGACACACATATCCTAGGGGTACATGCAAGTTTTCATGTGATTCCGACGCTCCGGTGGTCTTCCTCTGGCGAACCCCTAGACCGGGGGCCCCAGATCGTCTACACTAATAGCTATCTCCGTATGAGGGTAGCCCGGTAGACCTCTCTACTTGTTTTGGTTTGTTTAGAACATATGTACATGGAGAGCGTATAGATCCCGGATTTTACTAAGTGTTAACGCATGTCCAGGAAGGGGGTCAAACCTGGGGCCTACACATGCCCCGGTTGTGACGCGGTGGGAGTTTCCACATACAGATCCCGGATTTTACTAAGTGTTAATGCATGTCCGGGAAGGGGGTCACACCTGGGTCCTACACATGCCACCTACCAACCTTGCACCCCTCTCACACACATACCCTAGGGGCACATGCAAGTTTTCATGTGATTCTGACGCTCCGGTGGTCTTCCACCGTCGAAACCCTAGACCGAGGGCCCCGGATCGTCTACCCCTTTAGCTATCTCCGTATGAGGGTATCCCGGTGGACCTCTCTATTTTTTGGTTTTTTAGGACATATGTACATGGAGAACAAAGGTTGGCCCAACTTTGCCACATTATAGGCCCCTGTTGTGACTCGGCGGGAGTTTCCACGTACAGATCCAGGATTTTACTAAGTGTTAACGCATGTCCCGGAAGGGGGTCACACCTAGGGCCTACACATGGGACCCTACCAACCTTGCACCACTCTCACACACATATCCTAGGCGCACATGCAAGTTTTCATGTGATTCCGACGCTTCGGTGGTCTTCCTTCGGCGAAACCCTAGACCGAGGCCCCCGGATCGTCTACCCCTATAGCTTTCTCCGTACGAGGATAGCCCGGTAGACCTCTCTACTTTTTTTTTGGTTTGTTTAGGACATATGTACATGGAGACCAAGGTTGGGCCAACTTTTCCACATTCTAAGCCCCGGTTGTGACGTGGCGGGAGTTTCCACGTACAGATCAAGGATTTTACTAAGTGTTAACGCATGTCCGGGAAGGGGGTCACACATGGGGCCTACACATGGCAACTACCAACCCTGCACCACTCTCACACACATATCCTATGGGCACATTCAAGTTTTCATGTGATTCCAACGGTCCGGTGGTCTTCCTCTAGCGAAACCCTAGACCGGGGCCCCCGCGTCGTCTACCCCTATAACTATCTACGTACAAGTGTAGCCCGGTGGACCTCTCTACTTGTTTTGTTTTGCTTAGGACATATGTACATGGAGAGCAAAGGTTTGGCCAACTTTGCCACTTTCTAGGCCCCGGTTGTGATGCGGCGGGAGTTTCCACGTACAGATCCAACATTTTACTAAGTGTTAACGCATCTCCGGGAAGGGGGTCACACCTGGGGCCTACACATAGCACCTACCAACCTTTCACCACTCTCACACACATATCCTAGGGGCACATGCAAGTTTTAATGTGATTTTGACGCTCCGGTGGTCTTCCTCCGGCGAAAGCCTAGACCGAGGCCCCTGGATCGTCTACCCCTATAGCTTTCTCTGTACGAGGGTGGCCCGGTAGACCTATCTACTTGTTTTGGTTTGTTTAGAACATATTTACCTGGAGACCAAAGGTTGGGCCAACTTTATCACATTCTAGGCCCCGGTTGTGACGCGGCGGGAGTTTCCACGCATAAATCCAGGATTTTACTAAGTGTTAACGCATGTCCGGGAAGGGGGTCACACCTGGGGCCTACACATGGCACCTACCAACCTTGCACCACTCTGACACACATATCCTAGGGGTACATGCAAGTTTTCATGTGATTCCGACGCTCCGGTGGTCTTCCTCTGGCGAAACCCTAGACCGGGGGCCCCAGATTGTCTACACTAATAGCTATCTCCGTATGAGGGTAGCCCGGTAGACCTCTCTACTTGTTTTGGTTTGTTTAGAACATATGTACATGGAGAGCGTATAGATCCCGGATTTTACTAAGTGTTAACGCATGTCCGGGAAGGGGGTCAAACCTGGGGCCTACACATGCCCCGGTTGTGACGCGGCGGGAGTTTCCACATACAGATCCCGGATTTTACTAAGTGTGAACGCATGTCCGGGAAGGGGGTCACCCCTGGGGACTACACATGCCACCTACCAACCTTGCACCACTCTCACACACATACCCTAGGGGCACATGCAAGTTTTCATGTGATTCCGACGCTCCGGTGGTCTTCCACCGTCGAAACCCTAGACCGACGGCCACAGATCGTCTACCCCATTAGCTTTCTCCGTAGGAGGGTAGCCCGATGGACCTCCCTACTTGATTTGGTTTGTTTAGGACATATGTACATGGAGAGCAAAGGTTGGGCCAACTTTTCCACATTCTAGGACCCGGTTGTGATGCGGCTGTAGTTTCCACGTATAGATCCATTATTTACTAAGTGTTAACGCATGTACGGGAAGGTGGTCACACCTAGGGCGTACAAATGGAACCTACAAATGTTGCACCACTCTCACACACATATCCTAGGGGCACATGCAAGTTTTCATGTGATTTCGACGCTCTGGTGGTCTTCCTCCGGCGAAACTGTAGACCGGGGGCCCCGAATCGTCTACCCTTATAGCTATCTCCGTATGAGGGTATCCCGGTGGACCTCTCTATTTTTTGGTTTTTTAGGACATATGTAGATGGAGAACAAAGGTTGGGCCAACTTTGCCACATTCTAGGCCCCTGTTGTGGCTCGGCGGGAGTTTCCACGTACAGATCCAGGATTTTACTAAGTGTTAACACATGTCCCGGAAGAGGGTCACACCTGGGGCCTACACATGGGACCTACCAACCTTGCACCACTCTCACACACATATCCTAGGGGCACATGCACGTTTTCATGTGATTCCGACGCTTCGGTGGTCTTCCTTCGGCGAAAGCCTAGACCGAGGCCCCTGGATCGTCTACCCCTATAGCTTTCTCTATACGAGGATAGCCCGGTAGACCTCTCTACTTTTTTTGGTTTGTTTAGGACATATGTACATGGAGAGCAAAGGTTGGGCCAACTTTTCCACATTCTAAGCCCTGGTTGTGACGCGGCGGGAGTTTCCACGTACATACCAAGGATTTTACAAAGTGTTAACGCATGTCCGGGACTGGGGTCACACATGGGGCCTACACATGGCACCTACCAACCTTGCACCACTCTAACACACATATCCTAGGGGTACATGCAAGTTTTCATGTGATTCCGACGCTCCGGTGGTCTTTCTCGGGCGAAACCCTAGACCGGGGGCCCTAGATCGTCTACACTAATAGCTATCTCCGTATGAGGGTAGCCCGGAGACCTCTCTACTTGTTTTGGTTTGTTTAGAACATATGTACATGGAGAGCATACAGATCCCGGATTTTACTAAGTGTTAACGCATGTCCGGGAAGGGGGTCACACCTGGGGCCTACACATGCCCCGGTTGTGACGCTGCGGGAGTTTCCATATACAGATCCCGGATTTTACTATGTGTTAACGCATGTCCGGGAAGGGGGTCACACCTGGGGCCTACACATGCCACCTACCAACCGTGCACCACTCTCACACACATACCCTAGGGGCACATGCAAGTTTTCATGTGATTCCGACGCTCCGGTGGTCTTCCACCGTCGAAACCCTAGACCGAGGGCCCCGGATCGTCTACCCCTTTAGCTTTCTCCGTAGGAGGGTAGCCCTATGGACCTCCATACTTTTTTTGGTTTGTTTAGGACATATGTACATGGAGAGCAAAGGTTGGGCCAACTTTTCCACATTCTAGGCCCCGGTTGTGATGCGGCGGTAGTTTCCACATATAGATCCAGGATTTTACTAAGTGTTAACGCATGTACGGGAAGGGGGTCACACCTAGGGCGTACAAATGGCACCTACAAACGTTTCACCACTCTCACACACATATCCTAGGGGCTCATGCAAGTTTTCATGTGATTTCGACGCTCTGGTGGTCTTCCTCCTGCGAAACTGTAGACCGGGGGCCCCGAATCGTCTACCCTTATAGCTATCTCCGTATGAGGGTATCCCGGTGGACCTCTCTATTTTTTGGTTTTTTAGGACATATGTAGATGGAGAACAAAGGTTGGGCCAACTTTGCCACATTCTAGGCCCCTGTTGTGGCTCGGCGGGAGTTTCCACGTACAGATCCAGGATTTTACTAAGTGTTAACAAATGTCCCGGAAGAGGGTCACACCTGGGGCCTACACATGGGACCTACCAACCTTACACCACTCTCACACACATATCCTAGGGGCACATGCACGTTTTCATGTGATTCCGACGCTTCGGTGGTCTTCCTTCGGCGAAAGCCTAGACCGAGGCCCCTGGATCGTCTACCCCTATAGCTTTCTCTGTACGAGGATAGCCCGGTAGACCTCTCTACTTTTATTGGTTTGTTTAGGACATATGTACATGGAGAGCAAACGTTGGGCCAACTTTTTCCACATTCTAAGCCCTGGTTGTGACGCGGCGGGAGTTTTCCACGTACATACCAAGGATTTTACAAAGTGTTAACGCATGTCCGGGACTTGGGGTCACACATGGGGCCTACACATGGCACCTACCAACCTTGCACCACTCTAACACACATATCCTAGGTGTACATGCAAGTTTTCATGTGATTCCGACGCTCCGGTGGTCTTCCTCGGGCGAAACCCTAGACCGGGGGGCCCTAGATCGTCTACACTAATAGCTATCTCCGTATGAGGGTAGGCCCGGTAGACCTATCTACTTGTTTTGGTTTGTTTAGAACATATGTACATGGAGAGCTTACAGATCCCGGATTTTACTAAGTGTTAACGCATGTCCGGGAAGGGGGTCACACCTGGGGCCTACACATGCCCCGGTTGTGACGCTGCGGGAGTTTCCACATACAGATCCCGGATTTTACTAAGTGTTAACGCATGTCCGGGAAGGGGTCACACCTGGGGCCTACACATGCCACCTACCAACCGTGCACCACTCTCACACACATACCCTAGGGGCACATGCAAGTTTTCATGTGATTCCGACGCTCGCTGGTCTTCCACCGTCGAAACCCTAGACCGAGGCCCCGGATCGTCTACCCCTTTAGCTTTCTCCGTAGGAGGGTAGCCCTATGGACCTCCTACTTTTTTTGGTTTGTTTAGGACATATGTACATGGAGAGCAAAGGTGGGGCCAACTTTCCACATTCTAGGCCCCGGTGTGATGCGGCGGTAGTTTCCACATATAGATCCAGGATTTTACTAAGTGTTAACGCATGTACGGAAGGGGGTCACACCTAGGGCGTACAAATGGCACCTACAAACCTTGCACCACTCTCACACACATATCCTAGGGGCTCATGCAAGTTTTCATGTGATTTCGACGCTCTGGTGGTCTTCCTC